>CANYCX010119281.1:0-16374 GCA_948193385.1 Breynia disticha f. nivosa
CATGTGATTGCATAGCATTCATATGCATTTGATTTGCATTCATTCATAACATATTTGATTCTTGTTATCGATTATGAATGCTTGATGATTATGAATACTTGTGTCATATTTGTACTATTCATATGAATATTGATTATTGATACTGATGTTTCATTCTCATTTTGATTATCTGATTCTTATGATAAATGAAATGAGATTTGATTATGATGATTTGAGATGCGAATGTTTCGATTATATGATAATGTTTTGAAATGATTTCGAGTTGGTATTGATATGAGATATGACTTATGTTCTGAAATGATTGAGTTGTTTGATTAGGTTAGAGGAGAATCATATCTCGAGTTGGGCTATTTATTGTCCCTGCGCTCATTTAAATTTTACGAATCAATTATAGCGTGAGAAGCTTACTGAGTATTGTAAAATATACTCACCTTTGTTTATGTGTCTAAATGATGCGTAGGGCGCAGATAGCTGCCACTGGATTAGAGCTGCAATGATCTTTACACCAGATAGCTATTGTAAGAGGTCAAGCTCCATTCATCTATTTTGTGCGCTTCCATTTTTGACATCGTACATATTTTGTAAATGTTCTTATTTTGAGTTTGAAATGTTTTCAAACTTGTATCCGTTTCTGCAGTAAAATATTTTATGTTACGAATGTTTTGGGCCAGTTTATTTATGAAATACTTATTTCATTTTCTCTCTCCTCTATTTCTACTCTGATTTATTATTATTATGAAAAGATTATTGTTTATCGGGTTAAAAAGGAATTTGAAATTGAGCTTCAGACTGGTTACTATTGGTTCATTGTTTCTTCGTTTTCTCTTTCCCGGTTGACCCAACAACCTCCGATTTTTATTTTCCACTAACTCTCATCCCTTCCACCGAACTATTAATTAAAATAATTTGCGAAAAATTTATATGCATTTTCGTATATTTATTAAAATCTATTATTATTTCTCAAAATTTTCAAGTGTTACATTTAGCTTTTTCATAATGTCAAAAAGGGGAGGAAGTATGCATGAAAATTACATATTTAATGAAAATTGAGGTGTAATGAACATATTTGATTTTTACATTTGCCTAAAGTTGATTATTGTTTAATGGACTAACATTTTGGACAAGGATTGAAAAAGTTGATCATGTTCTATTCTCTTTGTTCTTTCAACAATGTTATCAATTTCATATATGTTTTTTCATTATAAAAAAGGGGGAGATTGTTGGATCAATGGTGATCAAGATTAAGATCCTCATTGTGTTTTGATAATGTCAGAAATGATGAAATTAATAAAGATTAATTTTAGGTTTGGAAATGTGTTAAAATCAAAGAAATATGCACAAAAGGATGTTGGAGAATGTAGGTTGAAGATGTGTTGGTCAATTATGAAACCAAATAAAGATAATGCTCAAAAAAAGACTCTGGATATGACTCTACTCGACTAAGATGAAGGCTAGTCGACCAAGTGCAGCTGATAACTCAAACAAGCATTCTAGAATCAGTTTCTACTCGATTGGTGCATACTTTAGTCAACCAGACTCATATTAGTTAATTGAGAACATTATTAGCCAACTAAGATGGTGTTTAGTTGACCAAAATAAAGTTTACAAGTCAAAAATTCATTCGTAACAGCTAATTGTGGAAAGAGGTCAAGTTAGTCGACCAAAAAGAATGCTAGTCGACCAAGATTTAAGCGTACTGGAGAAATCATCATGAAATCAGTCTAGATTTGCTACATAATAATTATGAATCAAAATTTGAACGTTGGAACTCAACGAGAAGATTGTTAGTCGACCAAAAGGAAGCTTAGTCGACCAAGTAAAGGTCCAAACATTTTAGTCAACCAAAAATAAAGTTACTCGAGTAATTTGATGGGCTTGAGATCCAAAATCAACAATGGAAGTATGCCACCTCTACCAAACCAAGTTTGGTAGTCCACCAAAAATAGTGTTAGTCGACCAAACAGATAAATGTTAGTTGACCAGAAGTATGTTAGTCGACCAAAAAGCCCACTGCAGTAAAAGGTTCCAAAAGTGATCCAACTTGTGTCTAGTGGCTATATCCTCAAGAGATGTTATTTAAAGTCACTCCAACCTCAGAAACATAGTAGATAACAACACTTTAACCATTCCAAACATCCACCTTGCGAGAAAAACTTGTTTGAGATCCTATTCTTGTTCTTCATACAACCAAGGGTTGCCTAGCTAAACTTTGTAATTGGTTTTAAGAGTTTGCACTTATCTAGAAAGTGAATGTGATTGTTCTCACTTAGCTAGAAAGTGAATGTGTAAAGAGTTCTCACTAAGATAAAAAGTGACACTTCGTGAAGTGATTGAAAATCCTTAGTAGAGGTACTAAGGTAGTGGAGTATGCAAGGTTAGTGCTAAACCACTCTAAATCCGTTCCTGTTTGCTTTCTCTCATTTCCCCAAGTCTTTGACAAAATTCTGCAAAAAGAATCAAAGTCCTATTAGCTTTATTCAACCCCCTTTTAGAGCTAATTTTGGTTCAACAAATGTTTATAATGATAATATAAGTAAATATTCAAATGAAACATAAGACAAATGATATGAAACCAAATTAAGTAATTGGACTTAAATTCATTATCTTTATGAATGTATAAAAATACAAATGATTAATGATAAAAGGAGGAGAAAGGAGACAAATGAATATGATTATGGAGACAAGCGGATATAAAAATGGAGATGTGCGAATGTTCAGATATTTATTATATAAATGTAGATGACAGATGGAAACATGTAGAGGACGGGTGGATATCTACGAGGAGAGTGTATATGACAATTGGAAATAATTGTAGACAATTGAGTGAAATAAATGTACACAAATATATAAATGAAACAATTAATGCCCTAAAAAACAGTAAGAATTGTGGAAATATAATTAAAAATAGAGCAAGTAGTATCTAGTCCAAAATAGTAAGTACTCGTTGGTAAAGTTAGTTAGGTGCTTGAGCTATTAAGGATTAAGGATTCATCCTAATTACTATTTCTTTATATAAGCTTTAGTATGTTATCCAAGGTAAGGAATAAGCCCTTCTTGGTTTGTTCTCAACTTCCCAACATTAAGTAAATTATTCCACCTTTTTCTCATCTTTAAAGGTCCATTATTCGTAGATTTATTGATGGGAACGATCTGGGAAACGGTTTATAGAAACCATTTGCCATTCTGTTTTCCTTTCCTGGTTTTCCCCGGAAGAGAAATAGTTTGCCCAAACCATTCCCAAAATTGTTCCCAACTCACAGGAACGCTCTAGAAGTGAAACAACTGGGGAAACGATTTTCCAATCCCGTTTCCTGGCCCGTTTTGACCTGGATTTCTCAGCAATAACAACACTTAATACATGGCATTTCACACAACACAAACTCCAAAAAAAAATATTTAAACACTACATCCAAGACTAAATATTGCAACATTCTTTAGGCATTTCCTTCAATCCATTCACACAATAATCCACAACACATAAACTCAAGTTAATGCACACTTCATCAAGGCAATCACACCACTTACAAATGTTTTCATATTGCTAAGACAAGCACAATGTCATTCATATCACATAAGCATTATTTAAATCATGCCACATAAGGCAATCCGTTAATACATTTTATTTCGTATAATCATTTTCAATCAATAACCATTCAATCATGTCCATATGAAATTCTTTGAAAACTCTATCATCAATTGGCAATCCATTAATACATTTTATTTCGCATAATCATACCTCTTATTTATTTTTTGTATTCAAGACACAAAAATAATTTATTGCTATAAGCAAAACATAACCATGTCATCATATTATTGTTTCCCCACAAATAAATCAATCGCAACACAAACATAAAAGTAGCATCCATATTTTCACTTCATGCACCAAAATCCACATGCATCATTCAGGGTTTATATAGTGCATAATCACATATCATAACTCATCATACGATCATGAAGTCATATATTCATATCATCATACAAGATTCATTTTAAATATAAGAATGTATGCACTATGAAATGCCAATGCAAATCACATACAATGCATGCCCCAGGGTCTTCCGTTTTCCTTGGGCCCAGCCCAGCATCGAGCTCTTGCTCGAAATCATCATCAGCCCAGCCGACATCGAGCTCCCACTCAGAATATACCTCATGCCCATCCTGGCATCAAGCTCTCGCTTGGAATATCCTCAGACCCAGTTTGGCATCATCTCTTACTCGGAATCCTTACGGCCACGTGTCACACAACAATGCTTATGCACATATAATGCACATGTATTTCAATATGGTCACATCAAACATATACTCACGCCAACATGCAATCTTTCACATGATTTATGACTCTTTTCTTTCATATCATACAACATAAGCTCATCATTAATCCACATATACATGTTTCATCAACAATCCATTTAATAAACCATAGGCCAAAATCATACCACAACATATAGCATGCTTACATTGTCAAATCATCTCATCATGCTAAAACATCAAACAAAATTATGGTAAATTTCCACAATTTTATTTTCTCCATTAGTATTTAACACATTTCCTCATCCATAAATCAAATCGTAGTAACATACTTACATAGTACATTGTTAATACATCGCACGAGGCTCACATAAGGCCAGACCAAGCATCAATTCATACGCATTCACAATTCATTAAAAACATATTCAACATGGACACATTTTCAATTCACCTCATAGCATATCAAACACAATTCATATCATCTCAACATAGATCACACAATTCCAATATCTCATACAAACACTACTATAGTAGTCAAGTTTATTTAAAGATACATGTTTTACTACCATTTTAATACGAATGTGACAATTATCATGTATGCTTAACCATACAAATGCAAGAAATATAATGGAAAGTGTGTTTTGGTGCATTTACCTTGACTTCTGCGATTTAGCATGCTCGCCCCTCAACCTCGCAAGTCCGAGCCAAAATCGCCTTCCTAGCGACATTTCCAAACAATCCTGATTTTGATTCCTAAAATATTTCACACATATCAAATGGTTATGTTAAATAGCGTTTAATGTGAAATTGGAATGAAAATGTATGTGAGACGAAAATTAAAATTGGAGCCGAAGTTGAGTGTCGAGCACGCAAATTTGCGAACTTGAGGTAAGTGCATTAAAACTCACTTACCTTGGTATGTCTTGTATCTTTATGGTAAAATATTGGTTAAAGCATAATTGATGTGAAATAATGGAATTGAATGATGGAAGTGAATTAGAATGTGTTGGAACTTGCATTAATGTAATTGGTAATAAAATGTTGAAACGTTGATGGTTGTGTGCTATAATATGTTTTGAACTTGTGTTAATGTAATTGGTAATGAAATGTTGAAAGGTTGATGGTTGTGTGCTATGGTATGTTGAAATTGAGTTAAATTGCCATGGATTTGAGTTATGCGCATTGAATGTTGATGAATGGGAAAAATCATGTGAATGGATAATATGATAAGGGCATGAAAGATATTGAAATGGAATGACTAATGAATGAGGATGGTAAATGGGTTTGAGGTATGCGGGAATGTTGGTATGTTGTTGTAAATTTGCATTCAATTTCATTATATGTTGCATAAGCATTGTGTGACATTGGTCGTAAGATAAAGGGGCACTACTAGAGGAAAATTAGCAAGAGCTCAAATGATCGTATGTGATGTAGACCAAAAGCTCGTGGCCGTATGGAATTTTAGAGCGAGTGCTCATGATTGTAAGAAAAAGCAGTGAAAGCTCACGGCTGTATACGAGAGTAAAGAGCAAGAGCTCATGATCATGAGAAAAATAGACCGAGAGCTCTTCGGTCTAAAAAGGAATGGAAGTCCCCGGGGCATGTATTTGTGTGCATTGCATTAGCATGCATAAACCATTTAATGACATGTGCTAAATTTGATGGAAATTTTCTTATGATTGATTAATTATTGTTGTTAATGTTGGTGAGTTGTTATAGAGAATGTAATGTCATTTTGGTGCAAAGTGCGATTCTAATCGGTGTGCCAGTCGACACACACATCGTGCCAAGCCTTTAGAAGTTCCAGAAGCTTAACATGCCTGTCATGCTGCCAGTGCAGGCACCGCGTTGAGCGTCTATCTGGATTCCAGAAGCTCAGCAAGGGGGTCGCGCTGAACAGCACGGGCTCGTGCCAAAAGAGTTGTTCATGCTTTCTAGGGAGTTTTTATGATCAAATGATGTAGATATTAGCTAGAAAATTAGAGGATAGATATGGATGTTTCCCTTATTGCATAATACACCTAAAACACTAAAAATAATGAGTGCTTATACATTACATAACTTGGTAAGTGTTGTAGGTGTACTTACTAGGTTTAATTACTCACATTTGTTATGGATTGTGATGTATGTGCAGAGCATTAGTAGTTATCCTTGCTCTAAGACATTTTGGTTACACCTTTTCTAAAAACTATGCATGATGTTCTCATTTTGTAAAATTTGGCCACATTTTTTGCATAATATTATTTTGTCATCAAACTTAGATCATCCATTTTGAATGAAAGACTTCACGATATTTTCATCTTTCTTGTTGAGGATTTTTAATATGGTTTTATTGTTCCAAAAGAAAAAATTATATGTAAACTTTCTTATTCTATTTTAAAAATTAGAATAATTTTTTGGGGGTTCACATTTAGTGATGTCAGAGTAGGGATTCGATTCTCTATGGACTGTGCATAAAATTATTTTCATTGCATCATGTTTTGTGAAACTAAAGAGATTTTAAATTATGATTTCTTTAGGATGGAGTCGATCGATTATGTATCGCACGAGACCGTCGAGTTTCGAGAGTTAGTGCAGGGGCAGGGATTCGCCCCAATACATAAGGAGCAGCTCGCAAATGCTATTGTACCACTATTTGACCCTGCCTATGCCCAATTTTAAGAGATAATACAAAGAATGATGCGATGGCAATAAGGCCAACTGGGAACGAACATAAATCGAAATTTTTGTGAGGTGTGCAAGCAAGGCATAAATTCTTTTTAGGGCACTACCGACCTAGCTAAGGCAAAGAAGTGGCTTCAGCATATGGAGTGGATCCTTAACCGCATGAGGTGTATCCAGGAGCAGAAGCTGAGGTACACTACTTTGCTACTCAAAAGGGATGCCTGGAATTGGTAGGAGGCAGTCCCGAGGAGCAAAGATGAGCTGCATACCCTCACTTGGGTGGACTTTCTGGGGGAGTTTGCTGATAAGTACGCTCCTTCACTATACCAGAGCTGAAAGAAGATTGAGTTCTTAGAGCTCAAGTAAAAGGAGATGATGGTGACGGAGTACAAGGCACAATTTACACGACTGCCTCACCCAAGGAGGTAGCCATCGATCAATATAAGTGAGATCATTTTAAGCAGGGGTTGCAGTTCAATATTTGCATCTTAGGTACCGTAGATATAGAGTTATGTGGGTGATAATACTCCCCTTGTCTTCTACAACTGCATCTGACTCGGCCACTATGTTCAGAGCTGCTATCAGAGTGATGAGACTAAGAGGAGGGGCATATCTGGGTAGAGCAGTATGGGAGATAATCGGAGGGCTGTCAAGTCTGCAGTAGGGGATGTAGAGTTGGGGCCATTACATCATGAGGCAAAGGAGCATCTCAGGTAGCAGCTCCACCCCAGACACATGGCTATGCTATGACACGTGATGAGGCGACAACCAATCCCAACATCATCTCTTGTATGATCACTATACACTCATGTACTACATTGGTATTGATTGACCTGGGGTATACTTATTCATTTATTAGTGAGGCATTAGTTGAGCGGATTAGACGTAGAGTAGAGCTTTTGGTCTATATGGTGGCAGTTTCAATGCCGATAGAGGGACAATTATGGTGAGACACGTTGTGAGGGCATATGAGCTGAAGATTGGGGAGCTAAAGTACCTAGCAAATTTGACAATGTTATGAATGAGCGAGTTTGGGATCATTCTAGGCATGCACTGGTTGTCTAGAAATAAGGCAGTGGTGGATTGATATATGAAGGAAGTGGCGGTTGAGGTTGATGGAATAAGGCGAGTTCTATTAGTGAGTGTGCGAAAGGTTATACCTTCTTGCTTAGTTTCAGCGGTGATGACCACTCAATTGATAAGAGAAGGATGCGAGACATACATGGCGTGCGTGATGGACTTAAGTAAGGCAAAGATGGAGGTCAATGATGTGGAGGTGGCATGCGAGTTTTAGGAGGTGTTTTTGGATGAACTAATGGGCTTCCCCTGAGGGAAGTGGAATTCGAGATTGAGACAATATCGAGAGTGGCACTGAGATCGCATAGAATGCCAACAGTAGAGTTGCAAGAGTTGAAGCGGTAGTTGGAGGAACTTCTAGAGAAGGGGTTTATTCGGCTGAGTGTTTCGTCGTGGGGCGCACCAGCGTTGTTTGTGAAGAAAAAGACGTAGCTTGAAGTTCTTAATAGATTATCGGTAATTGAACAAGGTGACGGTGAAGAATAAGTACCCTCTATCCTGAATTTATGATTTGATTGACCATTTGAGGAGAACCATGATGTGCTCCAAAATAGACTTGCGATGGGATACTAGCAATTGAGGGTGGAGGAGAGTTATATTCTTAAGACGACGTTTAGGACTCAGTATGGATACTTTGAGTTCGCGGTGATGCCCGTTAGGTTGACTGATGTGCCAGCAATTTTCATGGCCTTAATGAACAAGATGTTCTAATAGTATTTGGATAGGTTTGTAGTGGTGTTTATTGATGACGTATTGTTTATTCAATAAACTGGAAGGAACATGGGGAGCATCTTTGGGAGGTGTTGCGATTATTGAAAGAGAAACATTTGTACACAAAGTTTGACAAATGTGAGTTCTAGAAGCGGGAGGTAGCATTTTTAAGTCATGCGATCTCGGAGGAAGGGGTACAATCGAATCCGAGTAAGATTAAAGCGGTGCAAGAGTGAGGAGCTCCTAGAAATGTGACGAAATGTGTACTTTCCTAGCCTTGGCAGGATACTACTGGAGGTTTATAGCAGATTTCTCTAGGCTAGCAAAGCCTATGATATGGTTGCTGAAAAAGAATGTACCATTCACATGGAGTGAGCACTGCCAAGAGAGTTTTCAGGAATTAAAGAAGAGGTTGGTGGAGGCTTCTATTTTAGTGTTACCGACGAAGGGAAGAGGATTTGTGGTGTATACGAATGCATCTAAGGAAGGATTAGGAGGAGTAATTCTACATAATGGGAGGGTGATTGCCTATACCTCAAGGCAGTTGCGATTGCATGAGGGGAATTACCCTACCTATGACCTAGAGTTGGCAGCTATTATCCATGTTTTGAAGTTATGGAGACACTACTTATACGGTGAGACTTTTCTGGTCTTTATCAATCGTAAGAGCCTCAAATACATTAACACACAGGGGGAATTGAATTTTCATCAACAGAGATGGATAGAGCTGCTGAAGGACAATAATTCCACTATAGACTACCACCTGGGAAATGTGAATGTAGTAGCGAATGCTTTGGGTCAGAAGGGGCGAGAAGATAAGGATTTAGTGACATATTAGGTGGAATAATAATTTACATGGCGAGAGTTACAGGAACATCTGGATATGATTGAGGGGGAGATATTGGTAAACATATGGGTGAGACCTTGTATAAGAGATTTGATAGTGGAGCGACAGAAGGAGGACGAACACTTAATGAAGATCAAGAGGAAAGTAGAAAAAGTGAAAGTGAAGATGACACATCGAGCAGATGATGATGGCTGTTGTATTATGGGGGCGACTGTGTGTTCCTGACATCACAAAAATCAAGGAGACCATATGGTTGAGGCATATTCCTCTCTATATTTTGGAAATCCTAGAGTACTAAAGTGTAACGAGATTTGAGGGACATGTATTGGTGGGTGAACATGAAAAGGGAGATTACAGAGTTTGTAGCCAGATGTCTACCTTGTCAATAAATCAAGGCCGAACATCAAGTTCTAGTGGGAAAATTAAGACCGTTAGAGATTCCCGAGTATGAATGGGAAAAGATCACGATGACATTCATTATGGGGTTATTGAGGAAAATTCAGAACCATGATGCGGTATGGGTTATAGTAGATATGTGACATCCAAATTTTAATTCCTAATTACCTCATTTAATCCGAAAATGTGGCTTTTTTTATTATATGATTCTCACTAATTTTATACATGTGGCTCTTAAAATTCAATGCAACGAATACAATACAATGCATTATGACAAAACAAATTATGTAAAAACATTTACAAATCCATTCCCAAATCAAAATTGTGCTTCGTCGACCTTACTCGTGGACACCCCTGAACCTGCACACGCAATACACAAAACACAAATGCACGTGAGTAACTAAATACCCAATAAGTACACCTATAACACACTTACCATAGTTAATGTTTAAGTACCCGTTGGTAAAGTGTGTTAGGTGATTTAAATACATAGGATAAGGAAATTCACCCTACGTTATATAATTCAATATACTTTAGTTTGTTATCTAAAGGATTAAGGGCCATCAATCCTAGTTTGTAGCAAACTATCTCATAGTAGGTCGGATACCGATCTCATTTTCCCTTAAGACATTAATTTTTAAGCTGAAAGCTGTATGAGAGCGACCTGGGGAATGCTCTGCATAGACCGTGCTATCGACCTTTCTACCATTCTGGAATGACCTTGATTAGAGAACGGCTTGGGGAACAATTTGTATAGGTAGTTCCCCAGCCCGTTCTGACCTTCTTGAATGACTCTAAAGCAGAACGGCTTAGGAAACGACTCGCTCAGTCCGTTTCCCAGACCGTTCTGACCTTCTATTTTTAGCAAAATAACCACATTCACACTTAACCTTTCATATCAATTCAAACATAAACCATAGGCATTTCCCCCAACAAACCACACTCAATATCAACCTTAAAACATATCATCTCTCACTCTAAATCACTTACCAAACATCAAGCACTTCAATCACGAATTCCATTCAACAATCGAGCATTTCAATTACAATTCCACACAACAATAAAAACCATACTTCAAGTTAAACAAAATCACACGAATGCTAAATGAAAACCATGGAAATACATGCCCTGGGGTCTTTATTTATTTATTGTGCACGTGAGAGAGTTCACTATCGTAAGTTAGCAATTCCCCTTAATTTTGAGCTTTTGTTCGATTTGCCAATACCCCTTCAATATGAGCTTTCGCTCGATTGGCAATGCCCCTTTAATGTGAGCTTTCGCCCGATTGGAAATACCCTTTAATTGTGAGCTTTTGCTCGTTTGGCAATACCCCTTAATTGTGAGCTTTCGCTCATTTTTGGCAATTTCCCTTTCATGAACACACAATGCTGCCCATGATGTGTCTACATGACATGTATAAATGAAATGTAACCATTTCCCAATCCATCATCAATCACATTATCATACTCAAGAACATTACACAAGTCATGTCATTAAGTGACATTCTCACACTTATGATCATTTCACAATTCACACATAACCTACACACCAATTCATTTCTTTACACACTTTCCATACATCTTTTCATCATCCCTATTTCCATAACAAAATCAATACCATATCACATTCATCTTATATACGTTGGCAAATAACAACACATTCCACATCCGACACAATTTCCAACAAAATCGATCATTAATTCAACCACGCCAAATCAAACATAATCCATAATAACAATCAATCAACACAAAGCGTATCATTCAAGTCCATTTTTAAGACACTCTACCAAACATTTCAACTCATGTGAAATCAATCAAAGTATATTTAACCATACAGAAGCAAGACATACAATGGTAAGTGTAGATTTAGTGCACTTACCTCGAGATCCACAAAGATGGTTCTCGGCTCAACTCTGCTTTGGCTCTCGAACATTACCTCCTACACAATTCGAAAAACATTTCACTTATTAAACACATATTCTACCTCAATTTCACATTCTAATTTTTATTCCTCAAAAATCCCCAAGCCACCCAAACCCTAAAATCTCCAATACCTCTTTAAAATCACAATATTAAGTTAAACGCTTACACATTCACTAATATATATAAAACAATTCCATCTAGGGTTAGAGGTTACCTTATTGAGATTTGCTCCAAAACAGCCAAAATCCATCCAAGACTTGTTGCCGCTTGAGATTTATGGAAATCTAAGAGAGAAGGGTAAAGATTATTGTTTGGAAAGGCTTGGGATGTTTCCTTGAAGGTTTGGAAGGGTTTTTGGTCGAGAGAGAACGGCTGGGGTTGAAGAAATGAGGTTACTCTCTCTCTCTTCTCGCACAAAAAACATCCTTTTTTAAAACCCCACACAGACCAAACAGTTTCGCAAATGGACTGCCCAAACCGTTTGCCAGGCAATTCCAGACTTCTGTCTGCAAAAAATTAACTTTTGTCCACAACTAAAATGATTTGGGGAACGATTTTGCAAGGTCGTTCCCAGGCTGTTTGCCCTCACTATTTTCATATTTTTTGGAATATTTTCATTAAATTTTTAGGGCATTACAAGATAGGTTGACCAAGTCGGCACATTTATTGGCATTCAGACAGGATGACATGTTGGATAAACTTGCAGGATTATATGTAGCAAAGATAGTGAGGCTTTACGGGATTCCCATATCAATCATTTTGGATTGAGACCCGCATTTACCTCACATTTTTTAAGGAGTTTGCAAGATGCTATGGGTATGAGATTGTGGTTTCATACCACATTTCATCCATAAATCGATGGGCAATCTAAACGGACCATTCAAATGGTGGAGGACAAGATGCGGGCATGTGTTCTTGAGCTTGGGGGTAATTGGGACGATCGGTTGCCTTTGAATGAATTTTCCTACAACAACAGTTTCCATTCTAGCATCGAGTTGACACTATATAAGGCATTATATGGGAGATGGTGTTGTAATCTGGTTTACTGGGATGTTGAGGGGTTATGACAGATAGAGGGACTAGAGATAGGACAACAGACATTGGAAAAGTTGAATGTTGTTAAGAGATATATGCAGACCGCACAAGATCAATAAAAAAGTTACTTTGACTGACATCATTGAGAGGTAGTATATGAGATAAGAGATAAGGCTTTTCTCTAAGTGTCGTCATGGCAAGGTGTAATTCAGTTTGGACACAAGGGGAAGTTGAGTCCTCGATATGTGGGACCATGTGAGATCACCAAATGAGTAGGACCACTAGCCTATGAATTGTAGCCACTGAAGGAGTTGTCCTAACTCCATAATGTGTTCCATGTGTCAATGTTGTAGAGATACAGTTTTGACCCAAGTCACGTGCTCTGAGAGCCCGAGGTAGAGATTGCGTAGGATGTCACTTATGAGGAGGAATCGATTGAGATATTGGATCAAAAAGTCCGGTGGTTACGGAATCGAGATATCCGTATAGTGAAAGTGAAGTGGAGCTTCCATTCACCTAAGGAGGTAATGTGTGCGAGAGTGGTATCTGCAGCTCTTGTTGGAAGTTTGAGGAGACATTAAGGTATGTAATTGATTTTTGTTGTTATTGTTGGTGAGAAGCGCTAAAACGTAGACTTGAGGAAATTTTGGGGACAAAATTTCTTTAAGGAGGGAAGAGTTGTAATGCCCCAGAAAAATAGTAAGAAATTGGGGGAAATATAATTAAAAATAGAGTGAGTAGTATCGAGTCGAAATGAGCTGAATGGAGCAAAAATTGACCGACACAGACTAGGCACGGTCACAACACTAGACCTACTAATTTCATTGTACCAGAGTGACGAGCACGAGATGACAGCACGAACCATGGCTGCAGCGTGATTGAAAGCTCGACACGGTCTTATCGAGGGTGGACATTACCAAAACTTACAAGGATTTTTTATTGTTTACTACCCATGGTCCAGCAATCTGCCTTTTTTTATAATGACAAAACTTACATGAATTTGATAAATATAGTTCTTAGCACATAACACATGATCAAGGCACTTTCTTTCCTTATTAAAGGTTAATAACCACACAAATCAATTACAAATCAAAACATAAAGTGTCAGGAATACTCTAGTTTAATCTAGCATAACATTTCTATGTTTTGTCAACCAATTTTACACATTAATACATTAACCATCACTTTGAACAATTTATCAATTTTAATCAAAAACAAGCAATCAGTAACATTTTCCAATCAAATTCTTAAAAGCTCAACCAACAAACAAGCATTTTTCTAATAAGCATTTAACCACATTCAACCATTCAATTTCTAAAATTCATGGGTATTTTTCTCCCCTTTTTGTCATAATCAAAAATATGCACAAAGAAGGTATAAACAAGCATCGAGAATCAATAAGTAAGCATCCATAAAAGTATCATCATCTAAACATAACCATAAACATAGAATAGCATCAACTCAAAATAGAATCATTCAAATACATCATAACAGAATATATCATCCATATACAAAGCAACTTAAGATAATCATTCAAACATAGCCATAAACATAATAAGTTCTTAAAATTCTCCCAAACCTAAACATAAAAAAAACATGAAAAGTGATATGAGTGACATAGAAGATGCATGAAGTGAGAGTGATGCAAGCAATGTGAGTCTAGTAAGTGTAAAGCCATCACTACTAGTGAAGAATGTCATCGATCTGGCAAGTAAGCATCTCCCAAATCTTATGAACCACCGAAGAAACTTTCTCAATTAATTTGTCTATTGCACTCATTTATTCTCGAAGCTCCATCCTCATTGTGATCATTTCATTTCTCAATTCACTAATTTTACTCCAAAGATTAAGTATGTCTTGATACCCAACATAACTAAGCCTAGCCGAACCTCCCTCGGAGTAGCATCTGGAATCACTTCTTTTTCTTTGGCCACATTCAAGTGGAAGTGACTAGCATGAGGTCCATACATCCAACCTCTCTCAAGTGTCTTCACCAACCTCATAGTCTTGAGGTTCATAGTCATCACTAGCCAATTATGAAGGGATGGGGCAAATGTTTTGCCTTTGAGGTGAACTTGGCATTCCTTGAGGATCTTCGTGATGTGGGCTCCAAAAGGTATCCCTTTTGGCTTGGATGATCGATGGTAAAGCTCTTCATGAAGAAGTTATTGCTTCCTCTTCATCATTCTAAGCATTAAGTGAGGAAAATTAATCTCCCTCACTTCCTCCAAGTGCCAAATGATCTCAACATCCAAGTTTGTGATATGGTTGGTTGGCTGCCTTCTTTGGAAAAATGTTTTAGTTGATGGCATAGTGAAGCAATCAGTAAGCAATCAGCATATCCATAGCCTCCAAATTCTTAGTACTCGGCACAACCATCAATTGCCCAATCCTTTGAATACCATCCTCAGATTGAAAGTCCATTCTTGTTCGGGCTCCTTTTCTTCATCCAAATCTCTTAAATTCCTATTCTTCTCCAAACTCCTATCATCATTAGAGCGTGTGGCCTAACTCTAACTCTCTTCATTTAGAACCAATGGCAAAGACTATCCTCCATGATAGTTATGCCCTTTCCCTTAACATGACCACAAATCATCGTTCCTGTATTTAGATCTCTATTAATGGTAACATGCATATTAGCATAAAATTCTCTAGCCAAATCATCATAGGTGTCATCCTCATAACACAACATATCATAAAAACCCTTATCTCTAAAATTCTCAAACAACTTGGCATAAGGCAATTTCATGATATTAGACCAATGAAACTTCATGGAGGGGATGAGAATTTTGGCTTTGAGTACCTCAGTGAAGAGTTCTTGGCCAGTAGAGCATGGAACTACACGCTCTTGTTCCCTAGAGGCACCATCATCCCTTCTTAGACTACTCCGAACATAACATCTTTGATGGCATTTCTTTTTGAGCTGGTCTTTTCGGTTCACGTTGAGCCTTGGCCTTTGTTCTTTCCATTTGAAGGTTTTAGGTTTTATAGTGGAATATGGTGATTTAAAGTGATTGGGAGGTGTTCTGTAATGTCCTGAACTTTATAGGAATTAAGTTATATGAAACATAACTTAAAATGAAATCGAATCAGAGAGATTTTGTAATGCCTCCATTTTTCGTTATTTTTACAATTTAATTTAAGATTTAATAAAATTATGTGGGAAAAATTTTTGCGAGAAGTTTTAATTAATAAATGGTGGAGAGTGTAGAGTGGTATGTGAGATTAGAATCGAGTTAGGTTAAACTAACCGGGAGAGAGAAAAATTGAAAAGAAAGCTACATGTTGAGTCGAGGGCAAAAACGTCATTTATCGAATCTTATATATATATATATATCTCTTCCTATCTCTCTCTAACTCACTCATCACTCATATGTTCTTTCTTAAAAGACCAAACCAATTTCCAAAAACCCTAAAGAAACCTAGAACTTGTTGAGTCTCGGTGATTGGGAGTTGTAGGATCGGATTGAAAGC
>CANYCX010119319.1:0-11181 GCA_948193385.1 Breynia disticha f. nivosa
GGGGGAGGAGGGGGCAGTATTTGACAGCGGAGCGGAGGTCAGCTAACTTTCCGAAGCCATTTTGAAAGTTGGTTGCAGGCAGCCTCCCCTATCGCCCACAAACCATTACCATCTTATCCTGTGGAGGCACACCATATGATACCTCCATTTGTGAAACCAACTTTGCCACGTTGAAATAATTTTTATTGTTTTGTAACATTAAAAAACTGTTTTTTAAAAAAAAATTATTTTTGGTGGAAAAAACTGTTTTTTTTTTTTAAAATTATCATTTGATATTTTTTCAAAAAGGAAATTTTCTGCTTTAAAGCATAATTTTTATTTTCTAATAAAATATTTTTTTTCTAATTTTAATTTAATTTTTATAAAATATAATATATTTTAATATATCATTTTATAATAAAAAATTTTAATTTAAAATATTGATTATTATTTTTAATATAAAAAATATTATATAAATAATTTAAAAATAATATTTATAAAAAATAATATTTTTAACATACTTTTTAAATATTTTTGTAATTAACAATAATTTTTGCATAATATATTACCTAACAATTGCTTGATTGTTCTAAAGCAATTTAAAAAATGACACTTTTTATAACTACTTCTAATAGTCATTGTCAACATACTTTACAAAATTCCCTTTAATATGTTACTTCTTCCATCCCATATATGTCACTTTCAAAAAAAAATATTTTTTTATATTATATTTCGTTTTACAATTTCAATATTATGTCAATACCAATATTTGTGGTGATTAATACACAACTGCTTTATGCTAAAAGAAGACCTATATCGATGATCTCTAACCAAACTAATTTTTCGAAAGTATTGGACCAACATTATATATAAGTTTCACATATAATTTTATAACTGTTATCAAGATTATACTTGTCACCTAAGAATTCAGGACTATTACACGATGCCTTTTGTTTTCCATTTTTCACTCTTTTTTTTTTTTAGGTCTTATAGATTAGTTGACATTCGCATGAGAGATGGAACTTGGCAATGAATCTATGGAAAAGTTTTGCAGGGAATGACTTTGTGAAGAGATCTACAACTTGGGAAGATGAAGGATGTGAACAGGTTTGATGAAACCTGATTTTTAATGTTTCCTGGCAAAATGACAATCTATTTCTATGTAACCTGATTGTCACACCAGATCTGGACTAGAAATTGTAACCTAATATTCATATCTTGTAATAAAACATAGAGCCATAATAATTCACAAACTACAGACTCTATACTTTGATACTCCGATTCTGCTGAAGTTCGAGATACAATGATCTGTTTTTTTACTTCTACGTATAAAATCAAGTTGTCACCAAGGAAAATAACATAATATGTGATTGATTTTCTCATATGTGACAAAAGAATAACTGCTTCTGTAATGCAAACCAAGATGTATATATGGAGCCCTTTATATGCAAGGTTGATGCATGAAGTCAAGTGATTCATTGCAAAGCTAATGTGTAACCTGATGAAATTAAGGTACAACAATCTCCCTAACCAGGGACGGAACTAGAAAAAAAAATAAGGGAGGGCGACTTTTTAACTTAATAAGACAAATTTTTGTGTCATTAAACAGTTAGAAATAAATATACTCTTTGTTATTGTTAACAAATACAAATTAGCTTAAAAATCGGAATACTAAAATATTTGATTCAACTACAATATGTTTTGTTAGTAGCATTTTGGATTCAATTTCCAATTTATGCTAAAAATTTTATTATAAATATCTAATTTCCTATTTTATAGCAAATTTTTTATATGTAAACTCTCCTATTTTATAACAGAATTTTTGTATGTAAACTCTATATAAATATACATCTTTTATTCTTTATATTATTTATGAAGAATTTTTTTAAATTTTTTATTCTTTATATTATTTATGAAGAATTTTTTTAAATCTATAGTGACAATATGTTGAAAGAACAATTTTTTTTCATATTAAATATTTATCTATTTATTTTTATATTTTAAATATTCTAATTAAATTTTTTACATAAAATAATTTCAACATAATATATGACATTCCGCTATATCGCACAAGTAAAAATGTTGGTTTTCTTTTTAAAATGCTAACTCTATCTGTAATACGATGTGGTTTTTTAAGCTACAATAAACTTAGTTACTTGTTAAGCTTCATTAATTAGAGGTGTTTACAGAACATATATATTTTGCCTCCATGTTGAGTGCTGTGTTTCTTCTTTTTCTTTTATCTCTTGTATTATAGTCTAAAAGTCTCTTTGCTCACTTTCTATGTAATGGTAAGTACTAGTGTAGAGCTTTGTGAGTCAGGTAGACAGTATTCAAATTGCTGGTGAAGATTCAGAGGATGAGGAGATGATTATTCTTCAGGGTGGCATTGTTCAACAAAAGCTTGACTTTCTAGGGGCTATAGTAGGTCGGATCCTGACTGATCGAGAGGGAGCCGGTGGAACATTGACGGGGAAGGAAGCCTTTGCAGTTGGAAGGTCATAGTGGGACAGTCAAAGGCGGATTTCAAGGAGGAAATGAGGAAAATAGTGCCAGCAGGAAAATCGAAGATAGTGGGTTGAAAGTGGGAACTCAAAGGGTTGTGCATGAAATTAATGGAGACCATGCAGCAGCCAACTCATGTCCAACAACTATCAATTCAGCAGTCATCATGGACTGTCAAGATATTCTGTCAACTCTAAACGATGTGCGAGTTGTTTATTTACGGCGATCTGCGAACCTTGCTACCCACACTCTTGTAAGAGCAGCATGCTCCTAATTGTATTCCTGCCATTATAGCTGAAGATTTAATAAAATGATCCACATTATCTGTCAAAAAAAACAAAAAAAGTTAACCCAAAACCATAGGAAAAAAATGTCAGAAGTGGGATTTGAACCCACGCCCTCTCTCGAGGACCAGAACTTGAGTCTGGCGCCTTAGACCACTCGGCCATCCTGACAATTGTGTTAACATTATATTTTTATAAATATAATTATATTATTAAATCGTATACTAAACATTGTATATCAAGAAAGGTACAAATGAATGAAAAAAACAATTATGGTATGTAAGCCAAATCACTAAAGCCACCAACTCCACAATTCACTAATGGCATCTACAGCGAGAGTTTACATCCTCTCACGTAAACAATATTACAGTCAACTGTCTTTAATGAGAGAGTTGATTATTATTAATCGTTTTATATGAATGAAACAGTTGATCACTTAAATAAATTTTAAGTAAGTATAATTTTTTTATTATTAAATAAATTATATAAATTCTACAATAAAATTTAGTTTTATAAGTATAAAAAAAATTTAATAAATAAAAAATTTATAAAATACTGATGTGATATAGTCATAAAATTTATAATTATAGATGCTCAAATACTTGAAACACACACCTCCCAAGCCATCATTTCAACACATGAAACCAAAAGCACTTGATTGATTGATGGATAATTGGATATGAAATGGGAGCTACCAGTAATGAAGTTCTTCATTGTCTTCATTTCTTCAAATTGAAAATGCAAGCAATACCAAACCAACCTTAGCATCATAACAAGCTTACATTCCTTATACTGTCTTCTTTTTCAAACCAATCACTCCACTCAACACTCTCATAACAATTTTCCCCCTTTTGCTCTTTTGTAAATATATGGACTTCATCAGAAATTCAGTTCTGCAGCAACTATGAGGTATGGAAGCTAATGAAAAGTCGAGAACTCTTTTTTACGAATCCTGACAATACAATGACGTTATAAATTCTGGGAAGAATGACTCCATTTACGAGAGTTCATACGAAAAGTGCGAAACTACATTCAGAAAATCTCGGCTTCTTTTCGATTATTAAATCAGAATTTTGCATGCATATAGTTTAATTTGTTTTATTAATTCTGATCATAATTATCATATGCCATTAATATCAGTCACGGTAGGCGTATTCATAATCCACAGAGAACATAATTGACTTACGAACTATCATTTCTGATGATCGAATTCCAACAAATTCTGCCGAAAAATCTATGATTTCGGATGAAATTTCACCACTTTTTTTGCAGTGGTTTCACATCTCATTTCATATTATATGACTAAATTAATGATTAATTACCAAATGCAACAAAATAAATCAAAAGGGATCTAATTTTTGAGGATTAGGGCATCTATAATCACCATATTTGCTGCAGTGATGTAATAGCTAGAGTGATATGGCAGCAGTAAAAGCAAATAAAAAAATTATGTGGCTGCAAATTATTACATCTCAGGAATCATTACTCTGTAGTTTTCAATCAATCGTTAGGTAGCCAAAATCTTAATCATCTCGTCAGGTTCTCTGTCGTGATGGTGTTAAAATACAAATTAAGGTCATGGGCTTTTCCCTTCTTCTGGAACAAAATAAAAACATTGATCATATTCTTGGTACTACCCTTATTGTAAAGCGTAATGTGCATCTACAATTATGCCTGGAGATTTTCTCTTTTTTTTTTCCTGACGAAGCAGACCAAACTCGTGATCATGTGCTTCAGGTTTAAAAACAGAACTTCAGGTTAAGTTCTAAATTTTTAAAGTTGGGATTCCAATTGCTGTTTTATGCGTTCGAATAATCAAAAGATTGAGAAATATAAGTTGTATCATTTATGTTCAATCAATCAATTCCATTCCAGAAGAAAGTGTTACCACTTTTGTTATATTTCGCAATGCAAACTTCACATTTTTACAAAGAATTGTCAAAAACTGTTTCTGACGGAAATTGACGAAGTTTTTCTTCGAATTTTGTCAGAAAGTTTCCAGCATGGACGCCGTCTGTTTTGGGAAAAATTTGTTAGAAGAAAATATTCCCAACACATTGTTTTTGTCAAAAATTATCGGCGAAGTTCGGCAGAAATTGCATTTGCAAGAAAGTAACGAAGTTTGGTTACTTGCTTACTTTTGTGTCAGGAAATACCATTCTGTAACTGAAAGATAGTTTCTCAAACAAGCAGCACCAACGTTTGTTTAAGCACAAAACATGACAACCAAAATATATATGACTCACCATGAAAATACGTTACTCTCTCTTTTGTCCTCTGAAATTATAGCACTGCTCTCTTTCTGTTTCCACCGCTTTTTCCTCTTCCATCATATAA
Source organism: Breynia disticha f. nivosa (assembly GCA_948193385.1). Classification (NCBI taxonomy): domain Eukaryota; kingdom Viridiplantae; phylum Streptophyta; class Magnoliopsida; order Malpighiales; family Phyllanthaceae; genus Breynia; species Breynia disticha. The sequence goes on from CANYCX010119319.1 coordinate 5,106, forward strand.
ATATTACTTCACATCATTGAATTTCTCGTAACCATTTCTCTCTAGCAATAGAGGTTAGAGAGAAATGGAATTCCAACGAAATGCTCATCTTTTCTTCCTTGTTTGTTTCGCCATCATCATTAATGCAAATGCATATTACCATGATGATGTTAGAAAATCGCAAGCTTTCAAGTCATCTTTAGCCCGCCGTAAATTGGCTTCTCCAAATTCTGCAGCTCCACCACTGGTTAATGTCTAAATTCATATGACTTCTCTGATTAATTCTAATCAGATACTCTTACATTAAACCAAATACGTTCCTTAAAACGTTTTTACGAAGATTATCTGATAACAATGATGGTAATTGACAGGTAATTGGTGGTAGAACTGTGCCGATTCAAAGGGAGTACCTAGTCACAAGCTATGGTGCAGATCCAAGTGGAAAATCGGATAGCACAGAAGCAATTCTACAAGCATTAGGAGAAGCATTTAATGGTCCTGGAGAAGGTTTCTTGATGGATGGTATCAAAAATCTTGGAGGTGCACATATTAATCTTCAAGGTGGTAGTTATCTCATAAGCCGGCCTCTGAGATTACCTGCTGCAGGAGTTGGCAATTTAATGGTATGTTTCATGTGTCAAATTCCATTTAGGCTCAAGAATCCTGACCAAGAAAATGACACAGTTTAATGCAGGAAAAATGATCAGGATCTTTGTGCTAAAAAGAATACCATTTTCGGGTTTCAAGTATTAATTTAAGTTTTTTGTTTTGGTTATTGAAATTAATTTATGTTAAACATTTCACATAATGCAGATTAGTGGGGGTACAATTCGAGGCTCTGATGATTTTCCGGTAGAAGGATACCTAATTGATTTATCAGCTTCATCATCCTCGTCCTATGATTATGAGTACATTACGCTCAAAGATCTCATGTTAGATTGCAATTACAAAGAAGGAGGCATTTCAATTATTAAATCCCTTAGGACTAACATCGACAACGTTTACATTACACATTTCAACACCACCGGAATTCTAGTCCGAGATGGTCATGAAACCTACATCAGAAATTCCTTTATAGGCCAGTATATAACTGCCGGCGGCGACCCAGTCGAATGGAACTTTTCAGGCATTGGAATTAGCCTACTAGGCAATGATAATGCATTGACAGATGTGGTAATTTTTTCAGCTGAAATAGGAGTATTGGTTTTAGGTCAGGCTAATACACTTTCCGGAGTACATTGCTATAATAAAGCCACAGGTCTGGGCGGGACAGGCATTTATCTGAAGCTTCCAGGTTTAACACAAACCAGAATTATCAACTGTTACATGGACTACACCGGCATTATCGCTGAAGACCCAGTACAGCTCAAAATCTCCAACAGTTTTTTTCTCGGCGACGCGTTTATTTCTTTGAAATCAATTAATGGTGTGGCAAATGGTGTGACAATCGTTGATAACATGTTTTCTGGGTCGAATAAATGGATTGATATTGTTCAACTAGACCAATCAAACGGTCCATTCAAGCAAATTAGTCAGGTTGTAGTGGACAGGAACAGCGTCATGGGAATGAATTCTAGGGCAACTGTTGCTAAAGGATTCGTGGAAGGAAATGGAACTTCATGGACTGTTGATTTTAATCAGGTTCTTTTGTTCCCTGATCTTATTAATCATGTTCAATACTCTCTGAGTTCAAGCGGTGATCAGTTTCCGAATCATGCTCTGAGACATGTTTCGCAGAATCGGGTGGTGATCGAGTCGAATGTTCCGGTTCCTGCCAATGTTTTCGTGACAGTCGATCAAGCTGTGTGATCAGGTTGAAGTTTACTCCAATTTTCTACCATTAATTCAGAAACGGCAATTGTGTATAGATGGTTGAATACTTTATTTGCTTTTTTTTATCATAATTAAGATGTTTAACCATAAATGAGCTTTGCTGTGACGGTCAAACTAATGATTCAAATATAGGCAAGAACAACATTTTCGTCATGTTTGATGTGTACATGACATTGTTTGTTGAGCAAATTTTGACATTTTGTTGGGTATATTTCCACAAATTCAATGCAAAAAATAGCCATGATCCCCAATTTATAAATTTGATTTGGTCAATGACATGATAAAATTAGCACCAAATAATAACTGTGAAGAAAATCTCAACTGAAGTAAACCTTTTTTTTTTCACTAGTCTTTAGGCATATTGCAACTACAGGTAATATTTCTATCTCTAAGAAACATAATCAAAGGATCTCTCTCTTATTTCAAATTAAAATGATGTTCAATTATGATCTAATAATTTTGCTCGTTGGATTAACGGTCCTTTAGTCTACTAAGCATTCTGTCAGAACGAAGAGGTTTATAATAAAAAATATAACAGTTGGTACAAATGTCTAACATTGTTAACAAGATGATAAATATGTGACTTTGGCATAACTATAGGAAAAAAATATCTTTAACCATGTCTTAAAAATTGTAAAAGTTATGGGAGTATTGCCACGTCAAATTAACTAATGGCGCGTTAAAAGTGTTGTGTTAAAACTAAAGGACTAGATTGATTAATATTAAACTTCAAGGACCGTGATGTAAAATATAGCCAACTTTAGGTATCGAAGAGAATCCCTTTTTTGAAACAAGAAGAGAATCCCCTTTAATTTAAGGCATGTCGCATCATGGCATTGTTAAAACTTAAAACAGATATATTGATTTTAATTGGCTGAAGAAAATTTTAATTTGAATCCTACTTTGAATTTAGTTATTATCTATTCTCTTTATTACTAAATAAGTATTGTTTTAATAATGAGCACATAGATTAATAAATAATTTTACTAAGTGAAAAAATATTATTTTGTCGTTATTTAAAATTCAGTGCTTCAAAATATTTGTTAATATAGTGTTACAAAATATTTAATATTGAAGAGCTTTTTTTGTTTTAGTCATGAAAAAACGAGATTTCTTTATTTTTAGAGAATGAAAACAATATTTAAGGATTAGGGTATTTTGAGGAATGATGTACTAAATTTATAAAAATACCCTTATTATGAAACAAAATTTTATGTCTAATGCTTCACTTGGTTCATTTAAATGAACTTCTTGGGAAGTATAATTCCCAGGAATTGTATTTCCAAAGAATCGTATTTCTCAGGAAATGTAATAAGAGACTGCTTGTTTTAGTTTTAAGTTCCCTAGAGTTGTAATTATATTATTTATTCAAAATATTATAATTTAAATGACAATATTATCTAAAAAATTAAATGTCATTACTTATTTAAAGTATATTTTAAATGGGTAATGTTGAATTTGTTTAAAAAAAACATGGATAATTTTAGAATATAAAAATGAATTTCTTAAGGAAGTTGTACTTATTTGGGTTTAGCTCAGGAAGTAATTTCCCTTGTAAGGAGGAAGTTGAGACACCGATTTCTTAAGAAGTAGAAATCTTATTCTCAATTAAGTGAACATTTTTTTTAATTTCCGAAAAATTAGACTTCTTTAGTCTACTTTTCCAAACCAAATAAGCCCTAAAATAACATTTATTTAGAAACACCAGGAGTAACTTTTTAAACTAAAATGCTTATATTAAATGCTTCATTTGCCAGTTAATAACATCAAATAGTCAGATGAAGAAAACAGAAAAAAACTCAAATTATAAATTGTAGTTGCTCTTTGTATACGTATTTGTTAAGGTTTTACAAATTATAAATTTGTATTTGCGATATAATAAGTTCATTTTATTTGTATTTATTCGTAATAACATATACTTATTGTGAAACTAATATTAATGCACTTTTAAAATAGGCCTCATAAGTGAAAAAATTAGAGTAAAACGTAAGCAAATGCTGTTTAATTAGTGGGTTAAGTAATTAACTAAAACAAGGAAAACTTAATGTGGGTAATACCAACTTCATAAATTGTCTTTTCTTCTTCATTTATTATGGTTTCTTTAGAAGGAAAACGAGGCAAGAAAAATGAGGAAAATAAAGCAGATCCATGGCAGAGAAAAAGAGCAATAATAACATTAATGGCTACAACCACAATAATTAATGACTTAATTTGTAAGCTACTTAATGCGTTAGTTTGTGCTATAAATAGGTTCAAGTGTGGAGCAATTATGCCATTCACATTGGGTCCTTTATAGGGGTGACAATTTAGGTCGACTAGATAATAATCGTATCAGTAATTTTTTATTAAATATTATTATTTATGATACAAATATTATAAAAATTTAAATATGTATCATTAATATTATGTATAATTATATATTCATTAATCATGTTATCGGATCAGAATTTACAACCCCTAACTATTTAGAACTTTTAGATGCACAACAAAAGGAGCTTCATCTCAAACCATTCATTTTCTCACATTTTTCCCATTATTCCATTCATTTTCGTACTTTTATTCTATTTTGTGATTTTATATGAATTTTACAAAATAGTTAAATTATATTAAATTTATAAAATATTTGTTTGAAATTATCATTGACAATTACTGTTTTTTATAGAAAATGTTGTTTATGTAGGTGATGTTGAAAATAGATTACTATTTAGCAATATATTATAAAAAATTATTATTATTTGTAAAATTATTTTAATATTTTAATAAAATATTTTAATAAAAAAATATAATTTAAAAATATTTAAAGTAAAAAATTTAATTTTATATATAACATTTATTTTAATTTTATAAATAAAATCTATATTTTAATTTATTATTTTTTATTATTCAAAATGTATTAAATATATTATATTTTATAAAAATTAAATTAAAATTCAAATAATTATTTTATTACAAAGTAAAGTATTTTTTTAAAATAAAAAATATTTTTAATAAAATATTAAATACTGCTTCGTCAAAACAACTTTTAACCCAAAAAAATTCTTTCAAAAAAATAAATTTTTAGATTTACTAAATACGCAAATATAATTTTATCTCAAATTATTGTTGTAACTTTTCTAAGCATTCTCTAAGACTATCTACAGTGGGGCTTATACTTCCACGTGAACAGGTTAATACTATTTTTTTCATAAGTGAAAGGTGTGCCAGTATTAACCGTTTCATAAATGTGAAACGGTTGAACCAGTGGAGCCCATATAAATAAGTTTTAAATTTATAATTTTGTATTATTTTTAAATAAATTATATTGGGTCTTATAATAAATTTAATGATAGATTTATAAATAGAGAGAAAGAATTTAATGGATAAAAAAATTTAATGTTGAAACGGTTGAATCAGTGGAAGGTATGCCACCTTTTTCCTTTGCTTTCTTTCCTTTTTTTTTAAAAAAAATTTGTGACTGGAAAAATAGCAAAAGTAATTGTGACAGTTTGGCTATAGCTTCTGCATTTTCCAGTTTCAAATTAGTAATTCAGTCCACATATCAATTACTAGTACCACAAATCATTTATTGTCCTATTAAATTCATACCATTCCAACATCTTTGTATAAATATCAAACTGCCAATCACCATTTTTTTTGTCCCAAGTTACTGTACCACTCGTGATTGCCATCTTCTCCTGTGAATTGAGATCATACCATGTTCCTCCCTCATTGCCACACTAACAAAACCGACTAATACGAACTAATACACGACGAAAATGATGCAGCTCTGCTTTCTTCTCATAATTCTTCTGCAACAAACCACTTGTTACTCCCACAGGCCTCAAACTAAACTGTTACAACTCAATGCAAAGCTTCAACAAAAGATTTCTGCAACTTCCATCCCTCCCACTCACCCACCCTCTCCAACCTTCCAACCTCCAGTCCCCAAAAAGGTCAGTCAAAGCAATCACTTGTACACATTCATTTATTTCAAATGTGGTTGTTTAACTTGTTTGATGAGTTGTTTTCTGCAATGTTGAAGGAAGGGAGAGTGGTGTACCCAATAGGGTATGGTGCAGACCCAACAGGGGAAGAAGAGAGCAGTGACGCCATATTGAATGCTTTGAATGATGCATTTGCAATGCAAAACAAAATTGCAGAGTTGTTGCCTGGTGTGAAGGACTTAGGTGGTGTTATTGTGGATTTACAAGGTGGAAACTATAAGATTAATAAGCCTCTCACTTTTCCTCCCTCTGGTGGAGGCAATCTCCTGGTTAGTCCCTCT
>CANYCX010119322.1:0-18874 GCA_948193385.1 Breynia disticha f. nivosa
GAACACCATGTATCATGCTCGCACAAAGCATATTGACATCAGATATCACTGGCTGCGAAATGTGATTGAGGAGAATGTATTGCAATTGAAGAAAGTCCACACTGACATGAATGTGGCAGACATGCTAACCAAGATTGTTCCAGGGAGCAAGCTTGAGCTTTGTAGCAAGCTCTCCGGATGAGATTCAAGTAATGAAGAATCGTTCACATCTTCCCCGAGATATCACTGGCTGCGAAATGTGATTGAGGAGAATGTATTGCAATTGAAGAAAGTCCACACTGACATGAATGTGGCAGACATGCTAACCAAGATTGTTGTGGGTCCAGCCCCATTTTTATGTGTTTGTTTTTTTTTAAAAGGAAGAAAAGAATGTCTGCCATTGGTTTGCCATTTATTCTACCATAACAAGAAACATAGGTGAGAGAGTGTAGAGTTTAAAAAAACAAAAAGAAAAGAGTGTCATTTTTCTTCATATTCATCTATTCCGGCCAGCCATCTTCCGACACCGTTTCCCGGAGATTCCACCGTCTGATTGTCACGATTTTTGGATATCATCTTCAACGGTGGAGATCGTGTTTGGAGGTTGGAAACTTGTTCATTCATGTCAGGGCAGATTGCTGGAGAGTATTGACATTTTCTGTTCCGACCAGCAGTCTTACGTCGTCGTTTCTCGGAGATTCCACCGTCTGATCATCACGATTTTTGGACAGCAGCCTCGTGACTTCTGGCTCTTCAGTTTGAACGGTGGTGATTGTGTTTGGAGGTTTTGATCCTATTCTTTTATGTTAGGACAGATTGCTGGACTTGTTGAATATTGTTGTTGTGTTCTCTTATTGATTGATTGTTGTTGGTAGGTGTTGACATTGTAAGACTTTGTTGGGTTTGTTTTGCCCTCAATTTATCGTAATAAGAGAAGAACGGTGGACTCCTCGAAAGGTCCCGTGGTTTTTTACTCTTCACATCGAAGAGGTTTTTCTACGTATAAATATTGTGTTGATTGGTTGAGTTTGCTTTACTTTCATTTGTATCATTGTTTAGGTTGGTTGATTGAATTGAGAATTAGTTGATTGTCTTGGAGACTTAATTTTGTTGACATTGTTATTGTGACTACATTTTGGGGTCTTTCAAAGACATGGAATTCACTTAAGTGTCCTATGAAAATCCATAATGGAATTCAAAGCTGAGATTGAGATGAAAGCTGAAGTGTGGAAACAGTACAATTCGACTCTATTAATCAAGTCTTCATACCCTATAAACCCCGGCAAGCCGCGGGCGGTACTTTCATTAGAAAAACACGAGCGAAGTTTGATTCTCTAATTCGACTTGCTGATCATTACTTTTGTCGTATTTTTTATATAGTTTTTTTAATTTGTTTATTTTTATTCTCTTAAATATATTTTTAATTTCATTTTTTATTCGCAAGAGCCATTTTGGTTAAGAAAGAGATTTAAAAAATATAAAAGTCAATATAATTTTCGTAGGTTATGATATTAAAAAGATGTGTATTTAATTAAAGTAATGGAACTTTTGAGATATCCCATTTGAGACGCAAGTATTTGTTGTATTAGCGAAAGATAAAAAGAGAATAAATCAGAACTCTTTTTTCGCGTATTCAGCGGTTAAAGATGTCAATCAGCACACTGAGAGTGTGAGTTTGATCCTGATTCCTTAGCGGCACTAAGAGAGGCATACAGACTCTAATGTGCTGACTCGTCGGGTCTCTTTGAGACTCTCTATCCTTAGTTTATAGGTTAATTCGATCTTTATACCAAAATTTTATAATAAAAAAAGAGAATAAATGAGTGGGGTACAATTATTGGAAATGAGTTGTGAAAACATGACATTTTGGAAGCATTAGTACGGCAAGTGCGAGAGTGAATGCAAAGTCTCAAATTCATTGATGAAGCAGACCCAGCTGAGACCGTCTACTTTAATGTAGCTATCTTCTTTTCTAACTACGAAAATTAAAAGAGTCGGTTTGATTCACGAATTAGAGACATGAAATCTTAAAGGAACTTGATGATCCAACGGATCAAAGCTTATATGACTTCCTTAGCACTGTTGCGGAATCAGAAATTAAATATCGCACTTTCAATATACTAGTTGACCTTCTTTACCACTAAACCGTGAATAACGAGTTAATATAGCTATCTAATTTCTCACAAACGGTCAACTTGCTATATAACTTCCGGTCAGAATGGTCGACCTCCACTCTGTTGTTGTCCAAATAAGTTAATTTCACAAGTGGGAACTGCCACCATGTTGATTTTTCCAACTTATTATTTTGTGAATTTCTTTAAATTTATTCATTTAACATTAATTCTTTTTAAATTAACTATTTGATTTGTTTATCAATATTTTATCTAAAATATTCTATGTTACTCTCAATTAATTCTTTTACTTTATTTTTTCTTTTTAGTACATATTTTATTTAAAATGATAAATAAATTATTTTATATTTATTTATTAATTTTCTTAATTTATATAAAAAATTTAAATTAATAAACATTAAAAAACAGAGAGAATATTATATTTGTAGAAAATTTACAAAAAAAAAATTCATTCTCAAATATGTGACAGAAATCATTTATATTTAGTGTTTTTAGTTTATTACTTTATATACGCTGAATATCGTTTGCTTTCATATTTACCTCATTGTAATTTTTTATGTAATTAATGTAATATAATTTAATTTAATCAATATTAACATTTATTATATTATTAGTGTTTTATTTCCGTTAAATATTAATTAATCAGTTTATCAAAAAAAATTCCAAATTTAGTGGAATGATCACGTAAAGCCGTAACCAAGATTTCATCTTGAGACCTAATTATTAGCTAACAATATCTGTATCTCTCAAACTTAATGAAAAATTAATCCGAAAAATCCTAAAACATTAAACAGAAATCATTTTTGAAGATTTATCGAAGCATATAATGTAAGAAATACACGTTAAGGAATGCCATCACTAAAGGTGAGAACAATTCAAAATATAATATTTCATTTATTTTCCAAAAGATTATAAAAATATATATCAAATGATAACGATCAAAAGATTTTTTTTTTCCAAAATTAAGTTATTTTTTCTTCTTCGAAATTAATGTATGATATGTCGTGTCACGTCTTCATAAATACGAAGCCACTGGATAAATTTGTATGTAGCTGACTCGTAATCTTGTCGAGTAATTAAAGCTATTATGTCAACGACACCCGAATTATTGGAATTATTTATAAGATTTGCTTTCTAAGCCAACTTTTTGGACTTTCAAAGTGAAATATTCACAAGAAGAAATGATTATAAATACCTAGACGAACCTTGCAATCCATGCAATACATCTTACAAACCATATATCTCCCAAAACTCCACTCTTATTATCTATATTCTATACCATGCAACCCCATGCAATCCTTTTAGCCAGTCCTGGCTTCGGACACCTCATCCCTGTCGTAGAACTCGGCAACCGCCTCGTTGAACACGGCTTCGACGTCACTGTTTTTGTGGTCACAACCGATGCCTCTATGTCACGTTCTCAGCTTCTTAATGACTTGGATGTTCACGACCTTAATGTTGTTATACTACCTCCGGTGGACATTGCTGCACTTATGAATCCAACTACTGGAATATTGACCCAACTAGCAATGATGATGCGTGAGGCTCTGCCAAGTTTGCGATCCGCAATACTTGATATGGAGGCTATTCCAACTGTTCTTGTTGTTGATTTGTTTGGAACTGAAGCTTTTGTAGTGGCTGATGAATTCAAGATGATGAAATACGTGTTTATTACTTCTAATGCTTGGTTTCTTGCACTCACTGTCCATTTACCATCTCTTGACAAGGTGGTCGATGGAGAGCTTGTCAAGAACCAAGAACCCATGTTGATTCCGGGTTGCATGTCTATCCCGGCTGAGGACACTTTTGGGCCGCTTTTGAACCGACAAGATGAGATGTACTTTGAGTATTTACGCATAGGAATTGAGGTGCCAACCGCTGATGGTATCTTGGTGAACACATGGAAGGATCTTGAAACTATGACATTGCGTGCGCTCGGTGACAAAAACAAGTTGGGAAAAGAGACTCGAGTACCAGTTCATCCAGTTGGACCACTGGTCAGATCAGTCAAACCATGCAGAGATAGCAACTTGATGGCTTGGCTAGACATGCAACCGGACGAGTCGGTTATATACGTTTCATTTGGGAGTGGTGGGACCTTATCGGCTAAACAAACGACTGAACTAGCTTGGGGGTTGGAGATGAGTCAACAAAGGTTTGTCTGGGTTGTGCGGCCGCCGATAGAAAATGACACGGCTGCAGCTATTTTTAGTACTGGCCACAGAAGTGATGACACACCAAATTTCCTTCCAGATGGGTTCCTAACCAGGACTAAGAGGACTGGTCTGGTGGTGCCATTATGGGCACCACAAACTGAGATCCTGAGTCATCCTTCAGTGGGCGGTTTCTTTTCACACTGTGGCTGGAATTCCAGTTTGGAGAGTATGATGAACGGAGTGCCAATGATAGGATGGCCTCTGTACGCAGAACAGGGAATGAACGCAGCAATGCTTACAGATGATATAGGGATTGCCATTAGATCTAAAGTTTCGCCATCAAAAGAGGTGGTAAACAGAGATGAGATAGAGACGATGATTCGATCACTCATGGAACAAAGAGGAGATGCAAGAAGGGAAAAATCCAACAGCTTGAAAATCAGTGCTGCGAAAGCTTTGAGAAAAGGTGGCTCCTCTTACGACTCTCTCCGACTTGTTGCAAATGACTGTGTCAGTTGGAGTAAGACACTGTAGAAGGAAAGTCGATGCAATCCTTAAAAATGAAACTTCCTGTGGTAAAACGTTGATATTGATCTCTATCTTACACAGTATATGTAAAAGGGATTACTAAAAGTGAGTAATAGTATTGACTATAAATGAATAAAAAAGGAAACGATGAGTATATTTAAATTTGATTTTTATTCGAGATATATAAAAAAGAGTATTATAAATAATATGGGATGTAAATTTATTATATCAAAATAATAAAATATGATGAGGGCAATGTTAGAAGAAGGTAATTTGAAGTTGAAAAAATTTAAAAACGTTAAAAATAATGAAGTCTTTATAAAAATAGTTTTCCTTTGCTTATATCTCAATTTAAAGTGTAACAAAAGTCTGAATTTAGAGAAAATGAAAGGATAATGATACTTTACCTTTACTTACTCCTACAACAAAATATAAAATCTTCTCTCAAATCTTTGTTTTTTATCATCTATTATTTCTTTTTATACTTCATTCAAACACTGTTAAAATAACTCCTTAGAATACAACTGGTGTACTTCGCCATTGGGAACATCATCCAGACATGGTTTGAATTTTCGCAAGCGACACTGGATCACCGTCACAACTGATCAAGACTCCGAACGAAACTGCTTGCATTTGAATGAAAGTTTTTTTGAGGTAAATGAAAGAATCGATATTATGAAAAGAAGAGGGAAGCGATAATATAATTGTTGATTAATAGTGTCGTTAGGAATTTAAACCGTGGAAATGAAGTTGTCTAGACGATGATTGTCGACTAGATGACCACGTTGTTTTATTCCACTAAACCGCCTGCGATGGAATGAATATCTCGCAATGGCATCAACAAACAACAATTCAAGGTAACTTGAATATGCTATTGTTCAAAAAGCAAATGAAAGGTTTCCTAACATACCTACCAAGGTGGCTCATTTGTGGAAGGCATTCTCTATCAGTTCCCTACTAATCAAGTAACGAGGATGAAAGTTTTTCATGGTGAAATGAAAAGTCGTGAATAAGATTATTGGTGACATATTGAATTCAATGATTTAAGTTCAGACTCATCAAGGACAATCGTGACGTAGTAGATTACCAATAACAGAATCTGAAAAACTATTACTGATATGAAAATGCTGAAAGATAGTAGAAAACAATTATAGAGTAAATCCAGACCTTGTAAATAGATGCTGTAATGAATAAATAATATGTACTTACAGCCATCTATATCGTCTTCGGAAACATTGTTACTGATTCACTTATTTGGAAAAAAAAGGTGGATGAAAGTTCTTCTGGCTTCGTGTAGTTCCGTGAGTGCCTTCTAATTTGCTTCCCTCTCTTTTTTTGGCAGCTCCATCCCAAACAAGGCGGTGGGTCACAAGCACTATGACATTTCATGATCACAGACTGAAGTGGGCGAAGTAAGTATCGAGTTTCTAAGGGCAAGACACAGGTTCGGTTGCTTTCTTCAACCATGCCATCTCATGTTGATCCATGTATGGAGCCAAAATATCCCTACATCTTGCATGGTAAGTGTTTAGCCAATCGATCTCATCCGGAGCTAGTAAGCTAGCTTCAATCATCTTATTCTGGTATGGTGCCTGCACATCGACATTCAAAATATCACTTGTGACAGGAAAAACAAAGCACCGCAATAATCCATTGCATATACCAATTATATAAAGCAGAAATCAAGTATGCCGCAGAACTTGGTAATTGATTAGCATTTTTTCTTATGATTTACATCTGAAATATTGCCAGATGGTATATAAGCTTAGGATACACCATCTATTCAATTATCGGATACATTTTCAGTTAGTTCAATTAACAAGACATTCCTCTCAACTAGCAATCCGGTTGGCGGCCATTCAAATCCCAAGTCCCACTTAACAAGGATGGATTAGCTGATGCAGCAATTATAACTTCAATGAAAAGAAAAATAGAAAAACATCAGCAATTGGAAATTTTGGACATCTAATATGCACTTACCCATGTTATGTGCTCAAAGGATAAGTAACCCTTGTCACCAAAATTGAATTTTGTATCAGCATCTTTGACTATAAGAACATTCTCCAATCTTATGCCGAATTTACCATCCTCGTAGTATCCTGGTTCTGAGGAATTCAATTCAACATGTTACAACTTTAATGGCTCCAGAATAAAAATATTCAGGGTAATAATGACTAAAGAAATGCATGAATTAAATAATACACATGCTTCAAATCTGTTAGATTATAATATTCATTTAAAAAAATGATCAATCAAACTGAGCTTCAGAATTCAAAATGAAAGAACTCCCTCATTCTTATGCAATTCTTTTTTCTTGAAGAGCCTATTGAAACCTATCAGCACCAAAAATAACATACTAACCATCAGTCACTGTCATTGAAGCTTCTATAGGCACATTACGAGCCTGCGGCCTAAAGCTAATCAAATGGGGCCCTGCTCAAAATATTTACACAAATCTGTTAATCAGTGTAACAATGTAAAAAAAGTGAAAGGCCAACAGTTGCACGTATACTACTCACCCTCGTGAACATTTAGATAAGACCCAATTCCATGACCAGTACCATGTCGATAATCAAGACCATAATTCCACAAAGGGATTCGAGCAAGAATGTCAAGGGCATGACCTGTAAGAGGCATATCATCAATAAGCAAAGCCCTATGCTTACATCACAAGATCCATAGATTGAGAATACTTTAGAAACTAAAGCAATTCATGCGTCGAAAATTTTTCAAGAAATGAAAGAAGCTCGCTTCAATACCATTTGTTCCGTTAGGAAATCGAGCATTTCCGAGAGCAATATGACCTTTGAGAACCTGCAAGAAATAAACTTTTCGTGTGTTGATTCAAAAGAAATCAGGAAACATAGAAATGGAAAGAAAAAGATAACACGTTTATCCCAATTCCAAAGAAAGATTCAAGAACAATTCAAACCTTGCTGCATTCACAATTAAAAGAAAACAATTACAGAACTGGATTGACAAAAGAAAAAACTTAAGTGCAAAATGCAAATCCAGCATCCTTAAATGGAGCAGAATAATGATTATATTAACATCACAGAGGTCCCAATTCAATTTTTCATGTCTTTGATAAAGTTCAAGGAACTTACAGCTGTATAACAAGCTTTCTCATGTGCTGTTGGTTTTCCAAAATGGACAGTCCGAGTTATATCTGTCGTTCCATCTAGATACTTCATATGCCCATCAATAGGAAATACAGAAGATTCAGCAGCTAAAATTTTCAGTAAATGGAATTTTAACAAATTTCACAAATTTTCAGCAATATATATGTCCGACATACCTGTGCCCCAGAATCAAACAAATAGATACTGTCAGGATCAAGCTCAGCACATGTTTCAGCCTTTGGACCGTAATGGATGATCGCTGCATTTGAACCGACAGATGAAATTGTGGGAAAGCTTAAACCTCTAAAGTGCTGCAATCAAAAGACAAAACCCATGTCTTATTGAACAACATATAGATACAGATTATTGCTTAAATTTTCCCTAAAAGCAATAGGTTTACTTTAACCTCTCACCAAGTGACTAGTTACTTTGTTTACACATTTATTAAATAATGAAAAAAGTGTATTACTAAGATTTGCCAAAGATATTGCCATGCGAGGTCACCTTACAAGACAAACCTTCTATTTGTATGGAAATGGCAACTGATTATCACTATACCAAAAGAATATGCATCAGAAGAACTCTCACAAATTCTCACCATGTGGGAAACAATTTTCCACCACAGGCAGCAATACATAATGATAATGCATCTTACAGTGAGATGTATTTCTTCCTTTAACTGATAAAAACTCTTCGAACAAATATATAGTTAGCATTACCTCTTTTGACGCACGGAAGCTCTCTAGCTTATCACTTACAGTCACCTCAGTCAACTTTGTAGTTTTTCTGCTCCAGTAGCACATTCAAATGGAAAGAAAAAGGAATTAGCAAATTAAACTTCGGCCCTCTTGCATGAATACACCCTCATTAAGTTCTTGCATGATAAAGAGAGAAAAAAAAAACTAACTCACACAAAAGCTATGCACATTTAGAAACAGTGAAACACCAACAAAAACTTCAAACTGAAAAAAAATTGAAGAAATGGCATGTCCCTCCTACAAAACTTGGGCTTTGGGATTAAAATGGCATTAATGATTTGAAACAAATAAAAATTTATGCACAATGTATAACGAGATAGCCATTTTTTGAGAAAAACACTATTTCCAAGTTTGTGGATATGCGCTTGCTATATAGCAAGAATACAGATTAATGGATACCATATTGCTTACATTTGCAAAAGTCATAGCTAACAAGTGCGACATTTGCCAACATGATGCTTTTCATGCGTTAAATAATAAAGGGAACCGCACAAGAAAGATCAAAATCAAAATCAGATGAAGAGAGTTACATTTCTGCTTTATTTGACAACTTATCTCCCTCCATAAAGTAACCTGAAGCGCCATAAATCTCTTGCATCTGCACGTGCACGGACTAGCATTTAACAAAATGATTTTTTTGTGAAAAGAAAGAAGTGCTGGTGAAAACATTGATTTTGTTAAAATAATTTGAGAACACCTGGATCAGCAGCATACCTTATTATCCAACCAAACAAGGAATTGCACAACTGCTGCGCCATCTCGAATGTGTGCCTTTTTCAAGCCATCTAATTCAACTGGATTCTGCCATGACATTATAATATTGATGAGAGAGAGGGTAGCTCGTAAAATGAGTAGATTTAGATAGTACTCATTTGTATACCAAATACTTATTTGAACATAGTTTGTCGAACAAAGTATACATATTGTTATATTAACTACACTTAACAACATTCATATTCCTTTAAACATGAGGTAGCAAATAAAGGCAAGTGGTGGTTTTTATTTCCCATAACAACAAAGGGTTTCCATGCAATAGTCACAAAGCAATGAGAAATAATGATGACATACAATCACTTGCAGCAGAGGCTCAAATTTTACAATAAAACCTTTTGAGACCAGCATTCTAGTAGTTTAACGAATTGTTTTACCTTTATAGCTTTCGCAAGGGCCAATGGAGACTGTTGGAGATGGACCTTCACAGCATTTAGTTTAGAATACAGAGCATAACAACACGAAGCAGAGTCAACCCATATCAGATCCGAATCATCTCCTTCTATTGCGTTCATACCATTTCCCACAACAGGAGGATGACTTCCTTTGACCGTAGATGTTGAATCAAGCTCATTAGATGCAAGTATGACCACATCTGAGCTCACCAAACTGTATTGTCGAACATTTATGCCATTCTCGTTCATATAAACCTTAACCTGTATGACAGAATAAATTTGCAATAAATTAACACTTCAACCTTTATAAATGACATGACACAAAGGATGTAAAATAAGACTGACCTCATGAGACATCTTTCTCTCATCTACATAGAGGAAAGATGAGTCAGGTGTTACTATTGCAAATGCATGGACAACTGGACAGTAAGAAACATCAGTCCCTCGAATATTATACAACCAAGCAACCTGCAAGTTTAACACATTGCTAATACCTCTCAGTATGCAAGTGTAAATAAATAAAAGAAGCTGGAAGCCAAAGATTTAAATTATAATTGAAGTATAACAAACTCGCCTCATCAAGTGTTGTGATTATTATACCACGAGCCTTTTTTTGTTTGAGCTTCTCTCTCAAATTTTTCAACTTGTCAGCTACAGAACAACCAGTAAACTCAAGTGGATGCACGATCACCGGATTTATTTCTGCTGGAGGCTGATTTTTCCAGGTTTCATCAACTAAATTGATTTCAGTTTGAATCAGCTTCTGTCCTTTAATGGCAAAAGCACGTTCCCATCTTTGTGCAGTGTCCACTGATACACACCATGGATCAACACCAATAGCAGCATCTAGGGGTAGGTTCTAAGAAGGCAAAATTTCACACTTTCAATAAAGCAACATACTCATTAAAAGAAATGAAAAACGAAAATCAAATTTCGTAAATAACACAAAACATCTAGCAATAGTAATTACCAAAATGCACAAATGCAAACATATACTCCAATACAGAATCTTCGTAATAAATGCTAGTGAACTTTGAAATTAGCACTGACCAATCCTATGTGCTACAAATTAACAACAATACAAATTCACATTCCTTTTCCAGAACAATCAATTTATATTTCCAGCAATTCAAACATAAAAGTTGAATACCATAAAGATTAGCAATAAAAAGAAAGCGACTGACATCAGAAATGAAAGCCTCAACAGCAGGATCTTCTCCAATACGCATGAGAGTCCATTGATCACTAAGCTGCTGCGTCGCCTGCAAGAAATACCTTCCATCCGTCCACAACCTCGCATCATTCTTCGTAACCAAAGCAAGACCTAACCATAACTACAATCACTCCAATTTCTCAAAAGTGAAAAAACAAAAATAATTAAGCATGATCGAAACAAACCGGCGCTTCCGGAGAATCCAGAAACGAACTCGCGTCGCTTATCACGAGCAGAAACATACTCGCTCTGAGAATATAAAAGAAGAAAAAGGGTGAGAATGGAATTGAAATAGTATAAAGGAGAAGATGAAGAGAATACCTGGTGATTGTCTTCGGAGGGAATGATTAAGGCGTGGAGTGGAGGAGAGTGAGAGGCCATCAGAGAGCGTAAAGAAGCTAGGATTTCAGCCATGGATTCGTCGTCGTTTGGTGATCGGTTTGCAGTGTGCGTTTGAAGGAATATCGATAAGTGGAGAGTGGAAGAGTAGTTTTAAACTATATTATGAAGGTTATTAAACTATACTAATTATAATAATGACCAGCTGTCAATAGGTTGGTCATTACTCTTCCGCTAAAGATGTCTTAATTATTAGTTTTTTTACAATAATTTTGAAGCTAATTTTAGTTTGAAGATAGTAAGACGCACAATCCATTCGTTAATTTTTTTTACATAGCATATTTACACGACATAACATGTTCTTAAAATAATTTGGATTTGACATAAATAAGTTTGTGCCGTAACTTATTTACATAGCATATTTTTAAGTTATATTTTTTAAAATGGTATTTTTAATAAATATTCGTTAAAATGGTAATACGATTGAAATTACAATTATGACACTTTTTTTATCCATAATTTGATCTTATTTTAGTATTTAAGATTTAAATTTGAATTAATTGTCAAACCCCTTAATTTAAGAATTCTTGTTGTTAGTGTGGTAAGGTTAACCCACATTTGATGGAAACATTTCAGATTTCAAATTTAAAAAATAAAATTCTGTCAAAATCGTTTCTTTTTAATTGAGGTGAGAGAAATTGTTATTTCTTTAAAAATTTATTTAGAGGCAAATATTACAGAAATATTTCTCTCTTCTCGTCTACACTCCAAGCTTTCCTCTCCATCATCTTTAGGGTTTCCGAAAATGTTACTTTCACAGCCACAATTGTGAAAACTAAACACATTACTCCAAATATAAAGAAAAAAGATGCGATTAATGAAGAAGTATACACCCCAAATCATTCAGACGACAATGAATAGTCTCCAAAGTATGTTCTTGTCGTTTGTTTTTATTTTTTGTCTATTTTTTGTGGATTTTTTCAAAAATTTATTCTATTTTTTAGTATTCACATTCAAAAGATGAATTAAAGCAGTCAATTTTGATATTGGTTTGAAGATTGTGGGTCTATTTATAGCTAGGATTTAGTGGGTTTTGTAGAATCATAATTTTGTTTGGTTCAAGATGTGTCTTATTGGTTGTTGATACATGTTTTGAGATTTTTTTGATAGAATCGAATGTTTTATATTTGTTTTTAATAAGTTTGTTAGTGTTCACTTGTTATTGCTGAGTCTTATTGTATGCAATTGATCTTTTTTCTTGTGTTTGACGTTTTTTAACTTGCGAATGATTCCATATGTGTTCTGAGATTTTGTATGAATATTTGGATTTAATGAGTCTAATTATTTTAGCATAATCTTTTTGTTTTGTGTTGATGCTTACCTGTGAATTTGAGTCGATATGTATTCTCTAGTAGTTTTAATTAATGTTTCTTGTTTTGTATGCAATTATTTAATCATACATATGTTTGATATGTGTGAATATAATTTTGTGTTCATTTGTAGATGTGTTTGTCAAAGAGAATTAAAATGGCCAAAACAGTTTCCAAAGATGAAGGGAAACACAAAGACTTGCATGTCTAATATATCATTATGGATTGATTAAAAGAATGGATGGATATGCAAGCGAAAGTGATATTGAATGTTTGTTTTTTGGTTTTTTCTTCTGTTGTTTCATTTTTCAAAGTTTTAAACTATTAGATGTTCGGAGATTTACATTTTTTTCATATTTCTGTTAGAACAATAAGTCTTATTATATATTTTTGTTTATGAAATGACTTGATTATGTTTTGAGTCTAAATAATTCTTTTTTAATACAATAAAAGTGTATTATCGTGTCCTATACATTTTATTTAGCTTTCTTTAGAAATTGTTGATTAACACAGTTTTTTATATATAAAAAATGTTACCACAATTATAATCTTTTTATGTGTTCAAATGTGTACAAGAACCAAAAAATGTGTTTAATGTTGCAAGCATCATTTTGATTGTTTATAGATTTTTTGATGGCAAACGTTGTTTCAAAAATGAGTTTGTTTGTCTACACACACTTATATCAAAATCTATATTCATATAATTAACACTGGAATCTTAAAAATTTCAAATATCATCTCATATATTGTCACACTATAATAATACTTCGATGTCATCCATTGATTGTGTTATGTGTATTCAGTCAAATTTGTATTAAAAAATATGTCTCTAAATATAGATGAATATAAAAATGTGTATATATATGTGTACTTTTGTATTTTTTCTCTATAAACAACAAAATCTAAAATAAAAAATTGTTTTCATTTGTCTATGATATTTATATAACAATGTATCCATTTGTGTTCAATAGTTACTTTAGATTATTAAAAAATTAGCCTAAAAATAAAATATTTCAGAATTACTCAATAATTAAGTTTATAATAATGCTAAATACGAGTTTAAATATGTCTTATACCTAGTATACTTTTCGAAAAAAATTGTAATAAATATTATTTTTCCATTTTGATTTCTAAAAAAAATTAATTACTATTCTTAAAGTAGAATGATTTTTTTTGAATCTACCTTATTATTTTCTTTATTGATTCAATTGTTTATGATGTTGTCTTTTTAAAATTAAATTTAAGATTGTTTAATTTGAATTCCTGTTTTATCTCCTTCATTTTAGCTTTAATTTAGGAAAGTAAATTGAATTCAAAATGATTGTTGATTACTATTAATTACATATATGACATATTGATTAGTATTAATTACATATATGGCATCTTTTTTTCAAAATGAAAGATGTTATTTTGATTGAAGTACTTTAAAATTATGCCATTTTTGTAGGTAAAGTATTGTGATCACATATGTGTAGATGGAGTTTCAAATAGTGTCATATATGTAATTAACCCTAAAACTTTGACAAAAAAATTTGGGCTTTAAAGCAAGACCAAACTCACGGGGACTTTTACTATGAGTCCCCTCAATGAGGCAACGAACCTCAACTGTTCGATTCAGTGAAAATAAATCTGGAACTTTAATTTACGTAATCTGTATATTTCAGTTAAACGAAGAAGGGGATGTGCCTCATATTAAAATTCACCCAAACTCACCATTCAAAATAGAATTAAAACCAGATATCCTTAGAGCAGCACATGTCTTTAAGCGATGCGGAACATAAGACAACTGCATACATCATACTTCTTATGTACCATGAATGCATTTCACCATTACTAAACTAAAACATCCTCAATATATCATTTATCCAAAAAGGGAATCAAAACATAAATACTTGTTGACATGATCAGATGGGTTAATTGCCTTCACCATTTCCATAGTTGATCACATAGATACAAAATTATATATATAGAAATACACAACATGTGAAAAGAAATGTCAATTTAATTTTTCATAAACACATTCAATTAGAGTTCACGATTGAATGGAACATCATATTAATTGCATAACTACAAATGAATGAAGAAGAGAGAAGCGTAGGGATAAAGATATGAAATGGATGGGGAAGAAGATAGCAGAAATGAACCAAAAACATCAACACATTAGCTGTAATGTCAGTCGTATTTATTATTGTTCCGTTTTCCTTTTTTTTTGGGACAGAGCCCACATGTTCCTCCAACGGAACTGAACATAATCCACCTCCTTCTCTCTCTTTTCCGACATCTCTCCTTTCTCCGACATTCAACTCTTCCCCAACTTGTCTTCTCTTCACTTCCTCTCACTACCATTTAATACTATTTGTACGCTTTTACGACTCGCTTGTTTGTTTATCGCATGTTTACGAGAACTAATGAAGCAGTTCCTACTTCGTACTACTTAATAAAGGGTCGTGTCTGAACTCATTTCCATGTGGGGTGAGTAAATGACAATCACAAGGTCTGTAAAGACTGCAATAAAACTGTAAAGACTGGTACATTGCTGGTACGTTAATAACCACCTCAAACATTCAAAATTTCAAACTTTTTTCAAGAAGAAGATAAATTATTACTCTCTTCATACTTTTTTGGAAAACAAATATTCGGATATTAATGAAGTAAAAAATTAGATTAAGAAAGGAGAAACATAAAACAAAACTTTGGTTTTGTCCAGAAGGCTTTAGAGGGTGACTGAAAATGGTGTGTTTTTTGGTTAAGGAAAGAAATTAGAATACGTTAGAAAGAGAGGTAAAGCGGTGAGGGCAAGAAGGAGAGAGTGACAGTTGTTTAGATAAACAAAAACGAATGGTGCTTTGCATGCTAAACACGTTTGATTCAACCACGATTTTACTCGATCTCTCCTCGATCACGATGATCTTCATCGTCCTCGCATGAAACCTTTTAACTTACACCACTATCACCTTCCTCTTTAATTTGCTTTCTTACTTTCCTTTTGACAAGATTGAAATGGAAGAAACAAGTGAAGAGACTTCAAGAATATTCTAAGTGAAATGACATTAATTCAACTACCTCAACTCAATATGCTAGAAACTGAAAAACCCTAGTTAATTAATACCCTAATCAAATTGGCAGAATTAACAAGAACATTCCCATTTGCAACCCCTTTCTCAATTGTACTTCCCCATCCGCACCATGATGACGATGATGAAAAATTAATGAACTCAGTTCTCCTTTCTTAAACCAACAAATTAAAGCTAAAAATTAGGATTTCTTAGCAAGAGTGTGCTTATTATTATGCATCCAAACCTTAAGAACGTGACGCTTCACACCACTCTCAGCACAAAACTGCTCCACAGCTGCCTCATCGTGTTTCTGAATTCTCCAACCAAGTCTTTCCGAAAAAGCAAGCATCTTCTCTTTCTGTTCTTGACTGAATTTTGTCCGAAACCTCTTTTTAGACCCTCCACTTCCACCCCCACCACTACTGCTCGGATTGGACACATCCTCCTCGTCGCGACTGTACCCACCGCCAGCAGAAGCTGCAGGAAGCGCCAATGGGCGGTGTTGCGGCTGAGGAGTCAAGTGGAGGTACCCAGCTGGAGGCGGGGCCCTGTAGTAAGGAGAAAACTGTGAAGGTTGTTGCTGCTGTTGCTGTCTGTATATTGGTTCAAGAGGAGAAGCAGAAGATGTTTCAGATTCTTTGCGGTGAAAATTACGGTGGCAATTACAAGCGGCGCATTTGAGTGCGTCCAAAGTGCCCTCTTCCCCAGCTGGCAGAAACTCTCCGCACCCATCCACGGCGTGTCCACCGATGCTCACAGCATGATTCTTTAAACACTCTTTGTATTTGGTCACCGCTTTTCGCGAATTTCCCGTATTTGTCGAAGCTCCTTCGCCGCCCATTTTAGGACGTGAAAGGGTACTGTTGTTAACAACAGTATCATAACCCGGTGGCATGGCCATGCCAATTTCTTCTTCTTGGTCTTCATGTTCATCGAAATCCATTACTTGGCGTTACTTGGCGTTTTGGGGGAAGGTTTATAAGGTAGTGTTAGAGAAGAACAAGGTTGAGTTGAGTGAGTTTTGGAGTGATTAAGATCTACATGGCGGGTTTGCGGTGGAGTTATTGAGCAGATCGGCAGTGAGAAAACAAGTGTGTTATAATTTGGGTTAATTTATATATGTAAATGTTATGGTTAATGAAGCCAAAATAATGCCTCACAAAGTGAAGAGATAAGAGGAGACTCACAGAGTGTGGCCATGACTTCACAAGCCATTGTATTGTGTTGTAGATTAATGCTAGTTTTACTTTATAAAATTATACTTTTAATTATAATTCGGTTCGGGAAGGAGTTTTAGATAGTTAGACTTTATTTCCCTCCTAAGCAGCATTGTAGGGAATCAAACCACAATCTATCCTACCAAATTCAATATCGATCACCACTGAAACAAGACACGTTTATTAATAATAAGATGGTAAAGGTGAAGAAATGAATGCGGATGAATTTTAGAAGAAAGATGGGAAAGGAAATGTGGAAGAGAGGGGGTAGCGTGTAGGAGGAATGGTGACGTAAGAGGTAAGGGGGGGTTGTGGAAAAGAGTAGGTGGTGTTTTGGGAAAAAGGGTCAACTCTAACTTTGATTTTTTTTTATTAACTATACTAAAAATAAATTTAAAATTTTAATTTTATTTAATATAAATTAATTTTAATTTTATATAATATAATTTTAATAAAATAAAAAAGAGTCCTTATTAAGAACAATTTTTGTATTAAAATTCACACCAAAAGAAAAAGGAAATGCAAAGTAATATTTTTTTTTTGTTTTAATATTTCTGTATGGTACTTGGTAGGTTTTGAATATAAATATAAAAGAATTGATGAGTGTATATATTCTTTTCATAGAATTCAGACATCACCATAATTTATTGTTTTCTCAATGAGAGAATTCCCCAAGTCAAAGATTTTTTTTAGTTTTTCTATAACAAAACAAAAAATATTATAGAAAAACTAAAAATATTGGATCGAGAAAAGTGGAAAAAAATCCAATCTTGTCTTTTTTGTTTTTATAAAAAAAAATACATTTATTACACGCTTGCGGTGATTATTTTATCGAGTAAATAATAAAGATTATAATATTTTATTGTTCACAACTATTTTCTATCTCTATGTTTTTTCAAATAATAGTAGTAGTTTCTGAAATTTTTCTAAATCAATTCAAATTATAATTTTCTAGTAATTTTATTAACATGATATTTATAATTTAATTTTTATAATCTTTAAAATTTTAAATAATAAAATTTCATCAACCAATTAATAAAAAAATTATATTGAATTAATTTATAAAAACTCAAACCATTATAATTATTTTAAAAAATAAAAAAAAATTATACATATATTACAGGATGTGAAATTATTTTGGGTAATAAAAAATGGAGTGTGGTGAAAAGGATGAAAGCTAAAGTTGGGGAGTGAAGTGGGGGATTTATTATGAATCTGAAAATTAATAAGACAATAAGCTGTCATTGTCATAAACGAAAAAAAAATTAAATTTGAGCTTTGATTTTACTGAATAAATCAAACATTCAGATTTATTTTTATTATTTTTTATGATTACGAAACTGTGTCTTATTAAATCCCTTCTTTAAAGATATTCTATTAAAATCCATATATTAAAATCCATATGAGTAAAACAGTTGTCGGGAGGAGAGAAACCACACCCTTCCCTCTCAACATTTTCATAACTTCTCACATTACGTACTCATCATGCTCTATTCTCCTTAGATATTAACAAAAGTTACGGGGGAATAAAAAATATATTGTATTCAATATTGTTGTGTCTTATGATCACTATATCAAACTCCTATTTATACTAATTTCTCAACAACCTACAACAAACTTTTAAATTTGAATTTTCGTCAAACAAATATCCTAACAAACTTTCCCTTCATTACTAACAAACTAATTTGAATTCCAAGCAACTCTAATAGCCCCCCTCAAGGTGAGCATGTAATGCTTCACCTTGAATGACAAATGAAAAATGAGAAGATAAACTTTCTTAAAGCCACAAAGAAACAAAATCCTTCACCAACTTGCTCAAAACCAACACTCTTTGAACA
>CANYCX010119379.1:0-14578 GCA_948193385.1 Breynia disticha f. nivosa
ACTCAAGCTTAGTCTTTGTCGAAGCCTAGGAGAACCCAATACATTTCATTCATATTTGAGTTTATTTACTTTTGCTTGTTTTTCATTTATTATTCAACCAAAACCAAATCACTTTTAATGTTTATTGTTTTCTCTTATTTATTTTTTAGCATTGAATCAACTTAAGTACACGTTCCACGATAGATCGATCCCAGAAGTCATACTTCTGAGGTTAAAACTACCATGACCTAATGTGCTTGCTAGGAATTACGCGATCAAGTTTTTGACACCGTTGTTAAGGAATATCGTATTTAAGTTGATTTAGTGCTTTTAGTTTACTAACTTTTTCTTTGTTGTTAATTTCTTTCTTTTGTAGTTTTTCTTTTGTTTATCATCCTATGCGGCCACAATTGAGAGGAAAACTTGACTAAACCTTATCCAGAAATAGAGAGGGTTATTTTAGACCGTAGGAGACAAAAATAGGGCAATGAAACAACCAAATTTTGATGAAGGGATCTAAAACATCCTAATCTAACTATCGTGTTAATTACGTATAATTTAAAAACTTTTCTTATCGTTTACATCTTTACTATTTTCGTTACATTTTACTTAACTTTAAGTTACGTGAAGTAACTTTATACCAATAGGTTGGATATTCCAAACTTTATTATTCTGTTATATTCCCAGGATACCGATCGTATTAGTTAACACATCCATGGATTAAGCTTTGTGTTACGCTAATACGCCCTTTATTCTTTAATCAGCTAGTCCATACTTTACGTAGAACTGCTATATAACGGCTATAATATGGATATCCCATAACCTATTGCAATCCACCTGCAATTCAATTTCACAAATATATCGCTCACACACACATTCTCATATCTTTCAACATGCAACTCAACATCTGATATCAACATATATCGATCTCAACAAAGCAACCTCAGATATATACATATAAATATCATAACAAACTGTAGATAATATCAAAGTCATCTACGATCAATCTCAGTATATAATATACAAACTATAAATCAACATATAAAACATATATGCAAAATGTCCTAATAGCATCAGTTGAAGAGAGAGAAGTAGATCGGGTAGCAGCTATCCAACCTGTAGCAAAAGAAAACTCTAACACTGCTAGGAAAATGTCTACCTCTGCTAATACCTAGACCTGAAACAAACATCGCAGTTGAGTGAGTTGCGGGCTCAGTGAGCAATCTTTAATTCATTTTATAATACCTCGTAAACAATCATATATACACAAGCTAAACTTTCTAGTCAATTTCATTTCTTAAAGTACAAGTATAGCATATTAAAGAATCTCATTTCATATATCCGTATTCTCCATCCTTTTCATTTTCCTTTGCATTTTCTTTATCATTTATATATTTAACTCGTACTGAATTTTGATTCGAATACGTTTGAATTGGACGTTCTCGTTCATAATAAATCATAACTTCCATCTCCCTATTAGTTTTGAAAACATTGTTTTCCACCTCCTTTTCATGTGGACCTAACTTCCGTCTCCCTACTCTCCGAATGATCGATCATTTATCACCTTTCCATCACCTTTCCATATCATATAGCATATCACATATCACGTACCTGTTACGTATGCCTTTTCGTTTTGCATACCTGTTTCATTTGAATCGTATCTACGATTCCTTTTCATTTCATATAAATCATATGATATAGTTCATATCAGAACTCATATTAGCACGCACGTATATTCATTTCGTTTCCTTTTCATTTTCATTCCATTCTCGTATTCATATTTTCGATTTCGTACGTAAAAATTATATTCATATCTCGTTCGTAAATCAAACATATAAAAGCAACTCATATTCGCAATATCATTCATAATTCGATTGTAAATAAATATATATAACCATTCATTTTAATAAAGCCAAATAGTGAGATATACTCACATGTCAGCTGAAGTATTCGGGTTGGTGCGAACTCGCGTCCCGTCCGACTCTGCTACGCTGCCGTCCTATAATATATATCAATCATATAATAACATATAATCAGCAATATATCTATACTTTCTATTATAACGATCAATTTAATGCATGCCCTATCAATTTCCTTGAATTTGCCTCTCAATTCCGCAAACCCTAGCCGGAACCCTAACCTTTTTTCTTATCGTTAATCGAATCAATAATAATTCAATTTAACGTATTCCTAACTTAATTTCAAACTCAATTCTATCTATATTCACTAATTCTAGCAAGAATTATCTCAAAACAATTAAAACAAAACTCGTAGAAATTGTCGAAAACTCTGAGTTTTACCTGTTTTGCTTATGCCACTGGGATCCCGGCTCTAAACTATGAATGATTCGATAACTCAAATCAAGTTTCCAACTTAATTTCACCTCTCTCTCTGACTAATCTCTTATTTTCCCTCTCCTTTTTGTCTCTCCCTTTTCTCTAAAAGTTTAGGTGATTTTGAGGGTTCTGTGGATATTGGGAAGCATCAAGATTTATATTTTTTTTCCCAGAAAATGTTCAGTATGCATGGTCGGCATTGAACTACGCGTGGTCGTGCCCACCACGTGTTTTTGGACCTCCACCACATGTTCTCTTATGTCTCAGGTGTTTGTCCTACGTTTCGGCTATTTTTCGACACCCTTTTATCACCCTTTTGTCTCCCTTTCGTCTACTTATTTCCAATCATTTATTTTCATCATTTTAATTGTAAAACTCTTTAATTTTTACTAAACATATTATTTAAAATATTAATCAAGTGATTCGGGACGAGAATGTCATAACTAGTCACTTTGTCAGTTGATTGGTCTGCCCTATAGCACACATTAGTCAACTAAAATATACATAAGTCAACTTACCTGCTCTTGATTTCAAATTTGAAATCTCTCAAAAAGTGGTCCTTGATCCTTGACGTCATCTTGAAGATTTTATGATTTTTTTTCACAGCAGAGGTTAGAACTAGTAAGCTGGTATTCATTCTAGTCAACTGGTTTGGCTTGTGGTCCTCCAAACCAGTCGTTACTATTTTCTACTTGTTTTGCCCAGACCACTAATCGACTAGCACACTTACTAGTCGAATGGTTACTTGTATTTTCACTCACTTGACTGACAATCACTGCACTCAAATAAATCCTTCCTTCTCATTTTTATTAAAATTTTGTGAATTTTCAACCTCAAATCTATGTTTAATAAAGTCACAAAGCTTTCAACATTTTCAAAACTTAGAGAGAATTTTTATTGCTCAAGACCACTGATCCGACAATATGTTGTTCGGATTAGTTCTTGGTGTGATATTGGTTGATTATAAGTGTTTCTTGATTTGTTTTCAGCATCTTTTAGAGTTTTTAGACATGTAAAAACCCAACAGTGGTATCAAATCGGTTACCTTAATGATTTAACACATAAATAGCTAGAATAGTGAGCTAGTTTTGAAAAACGTGGGCTGTTTTGTATGATCTGATTATTTGGTGTTAAAATTAGTTTAAAATATTATAAAATAAGTTTATTTTGATCTAAATAAGGTTTGGTCACTTTGTGTTATTTTTTTGTTTCATAAAATGCAAAACTAGTACATAATTTGATCCTTAAAGATTATTTGGACATAGTTAAAATCAAATATGCCTAAAATTGATTTTATAAAATGATGAGGGGCTAAATTAGGAGTATACACGTGAATTTACATATTTATGATACTGTTCATAATTTATTTTACTGGCCTAATCACAAAAATCCTCAACTAGGTGCCTTAGTGAATGAATTAATGGCATAGTTGAGATAGTTTAATTCTGAAGGACCTAAAATGATTTTTGTGATAAGTTTAGGGATTGAATTAGTTTTGGTCTGCTTGGAATTTTTTCATGTGTGCCTTGTATTTGAAGTATTTTTAACAAATATTTTAACAAAAATAATAACTTTTAATATATATTAACAATCAACACATTTAAAACATTGATTTAATACAACTTGAATTGTTCTATAAAATAGTGTTGTGTATATAGGAAAAATGGATAAAGAAATCAACAAAAAGGCTATAATAAAATAGAGTGGTAATTCTAAATGAATATTTGAAGAGGTTTGTTAATTCTAAAAGCATTTGAATGATAGTAAAAATGAAAAAACACTAAAAAACTAGTAATTATTAAAAATTTCTCTAATTTTATTAGTATAGAATTAGTATAGAATAAAGGCTCAACCTAGAAGAAAAAGGGAGTCTAGACGTAAAGGCCTAACAAGGGGGATGTAAAGCCCATATGGAGGTGGACTTGAAGCCTAGAGAATATAATATGTAATAGTATAGGATCTAATTACAGGATCATTTGCCCATGATTGCACGTTTACATTTATGCATTTAGATTATGCATGCTATACATAATAAATGAATGTAATATAAATGTTGAATCTGCATTTTTCATTATAAGCCATAATCAAAATGAAATAGTCCCAGAAATAGTAAGTTAAGCAAGTTGCCTCCCTAATTTAACAACCTATCAAGGCATTAAACATTGAAGAGTGGGTCAAGCCAAAGATGAGAACGTTAGATTGTCTTTGCAAGGCAGGGCTAAAATTGATGTTTTTATGCCACCTAGTTAGAGTGGGGATAGATTAGTGTCATGGTTAGTACGTTAAATGTAGTTTTTTATTTAGCATGGGTCTATGATGGTGCGTCATCCCTAGGTAATTCATAGGAAGTGCCCCAACATGAAAATACTAGTCCCATTAGAAACTGAGAGTCATTTTAGGAAAGATGATTGGGTGGATTCCTATCTAAGTAGCCTAGTCTTTGGCGAAGAGAAAAGTGGATCTCGATCCCACTATTAAATCACTATCAAGCAAATTATTTAATGAGATATTAATTCATTGTTTAGTGTGTTAGTGTAAGCCCTAGCCCAATACATTGTTTGTAACTTTTATTACTGATTAATAAATTTATGAGGCCTTATTTTAAAATATCATGTATTGACCTGTGGTATATGTTTGATAAAATATCCAAGAATGTTAATTAAGCACTTGAGGTATCAAGGTTGAGGACCTTAATAATAGAACCTGGAAGATATGAGATTAACATTCTAAATATCCCTAGTCGCTTGTTTCTATGGAAATAGAACTGAATTAAGGCTAGTATGTGCTTTGTAGATGATCATGTTCTATGGGTCATAGATATTTGGGATATCTAATAAAGTGCATAGGTATAATATAGAGCATTGTACTTGGACAGCGATCACTATTTGCAATGTCAAATACTATCCTTAGACTGAAAATCACTGTGTCTCTTGTTGTGATCTTTAGTGTGCTTTGATATACGCCAAACGTGGCCGTAAATGGTTGACAAATATGGGTATGATTGGGTATGTAATGCCCCAAAATTTTTTATTTTATTAAAATATTAAAATAAAATACGAAGAAAATACAGGAAATTTTTTCGCGAATTGTTTAAATAAATAATTGGGAGGAATTAATTGAGATTTATGATAAGGGAGATTAAGAAAAATTTAGAAAGATTATGAATTTCAAAAATTTCGAAATTCGGAATTTAATGTGGGTCGAGCTAAATAAATTTAAAAACGCCATATGTCCTTTTCTTCCCACTTCCTCGACACACTCCACCATTTCCTCCCCCACTACCCATTTTCTTCCTTCTTCCTTCTTCCTTCTCCTCCACCAAAAACCTTCTTCCTCCATCAAACACCATCAGAAATCTGTAGCTCGGGATGATTGGAAATCGATTTTTGAGTTGATTTAAGGTAAGAATCCTTCCATTCTTTCCAATCCCCATTTTCTCATGAACCCTAATTTCAAAACCCCATAACTCACTCATTTTAGCTCCAAATCGATCAAATGATGACTCGTTTTAAAGCTTAACATGTCTACTTTCTATTAGTGACTCTATTTGTTGTTAAATCATGAATTAGGCATACAAAAATTAGAGGAAAAGAGGCTTCCCTACAAATGACGAATTTGGGGTTTTGTGCAAATGGGAATTTCTTCCATTCCATTATACTCTTTCTTTTATATGTATATGGTGAAATATATTGTGGTTTATGTTTGATTTTAATTTAATGGATTGGAAGAATTAAATTGGTTTAGTGTCATGAACTATGTTAAAAAATTTGTTATGCTTGTTTATGATTTAAATGAATGATGAATTATGTGATACTTTGAAATGAATGAAATTGGATTTGGGATTGGGATGTTGAGGTTTGATGAGATGATTTAGTATAGAAATGATATTGTGTGAGTATGAGAATTTTTCCTGAAAACCAGTGATCCACACGTGGTGGCCCGTAAGTACGCTGGGTCGCTCTGACCACGCGTACTTTCTAAACGAGCACGCATTTGTCTACACCAGACTACGCGGGTTCGCCCCGACAGCACGTTCCTTTACCTCCTACCACGCGTTTGTCTGCACCAGACTACGTGCAGTGGCAGCGACACCGCGTATTTCTCGACCACAACGCGTAGTCTGTGTTGACACCGCGTGCATCACTATTTTTTGATCTTTTGATAAAGGTTTATACCTTATTTTCTAAATGGTTAAATGTATGTATTTTATTTTGGTTCAGGGAATGTATAATGTGAAGCTAAGTGATTATACTTGAATATATGATATGGTTATCAGTTAGATTTTGTGATTTATTTTGATCTCCATGTTCTTATGAAAGTTTGAGTGTGATTTTGAGTGAAGGCATGAAATGTCTATACATATATGATTGATGCTATTTGAATGCATAACATGATATGGTTGACGTGAGTTTGAATTGCTATGTTGTGGCATGATTGTTGGCTATGCTAATTGAATATGGTTTGGTTGAGATTTTTTGATGACTCAACATTGTTATTGTGAAGCATAGCATGATTGGATTATGAATGCATGATTTGGTTGCATAGATTATGCACAAGACATTCATGCATATGAGCTCATAGGGAGCATATTTAATAAAATGATAATGGCTTTTAGTGAGCATAATGAGGGAGTGGTTATGGCCAAGTAAGGGCATTAAAGGGATGTCTTAAGTTGACCTCTGAGGATACATCAACAACCTACTTGGGCACAGGAGATGGGTTGGGGGTCTTACAGACCTCTATATATAAATATATAACGGATAGTACTTGATATGTGCTATACCAGGGCACAACAGAAGTCTCAGTACTTTTCAAAGTATTCGAGCGTGCCTGGCCAAGTAAGGGCGTTATTTAGGCAAAGTAAGGGCATAAAAATCTATGGACCATAGTACTTTATAACCACATACTCCCGGTCGAAAGGCCCGTTTGCAGATGTCAATTTTAAGGCCAAGTAAGGGCATAAATAATGGGATCCCAGGTATGATCATGCCGAGGAATGCATTAGATCATATGCATTCAAATTTATCATATTGAATATGACATGTTCTTGTTGAACTTATGCTATGAACATACGTATGTGATTGTTAGTTAATTGTGGTTTGATGGTTTGTTTGAATGTGTTACTACGAACTGTGCCATAGATCACGAGTTTGATGTATGATTGAATTAAGTTAATTGCCATGATCATATGTGGAAGATGTTAAATATGTCTTGATGTTCTGAGAGTTCAAGTTCATTTGTGAATCATTGGTGTGAAATGTGTGGTTTATGAATTGGAATTTTGTCGGTGAAAATGCCTAAATTACGATTGAATGAAAATTGGCTGGAATGAGATTGATTAAGTTTGAGGTAGTATGAGATTATGTTAAGTATAAATGAATAATGATTTTTCATGCTATTGAATATCTGGCTAGATCATATGCAACTTGATTATATGTAAAGTGTGATGTATGCCATATGTTTAGGGAAGGACGACTTGATGTCGAAAATTTATTGGTGTGGATGCTTGGCATGAATTTCATGTAGAATATGCAAGCTATGGGTTTGTTGTGGTTGTACACCAGTTCATGATTATTGGAGATATGATTGATGCAATGTGCATATCGTGTGGGATGCATAAAATAACTTGATTGATTAAGGCACCAATGCGTGTAATTGTTTGAATGTTTAAATGGTAACTTGAATGGTAAGCTATATTGCATAGTTTTCGTGATTTTTTTTAAATGTATAAATGCCAAGGGAAGATGTCCATTTCGGTAGTGTTTCTTATTGAGTGTCAAAACTGATTTGCGGTTTATGCCTGCCATATTCAATATTGGTAGGGATTGAAGAGGACACTTATGCTCTTGCCGACTAATGCCCAAGGAACCGGTGAACTAAGGTGGTCGTGCACTGAAGTTGATTTGTGAATAGATGCCATACATGACACATGGAACATTTTATGCATATATGTGTTTTGAGCAAGTTGTATTTGAAATGAGATCAAATGAATTTATTATCTTGTATAACTTATTTAGTTGAAAACATTATTTCTTTTGAGGAATCTTATATTTTAAACTCCTATATATATATATGTATATATATATATATATATATGGTTTCCATTTGATTAATGAAATGTGCATGTTTTAAATTGAACATGTATAAAAAGGTTTTCCTGTAATAAGAATTTATTTTAAATTATATTCCGTAAAACTTATGATCTTCAAGTTCGGGTACCATTTGAGGGAAGAAATCTTTAATAACAGAAATAAGTGGTAGTCGAATTTGGGGGTCACAATACCGGGGCACCGTGAAAGTCTCAGTACTTTTCAAAGTATTCGAGCGTGCCTGGCCAAGTAAGGGCGTTAAAGGGTATATCACATGTCTTAAGTTGACCTCTGAGGATATATCAACAACCTTCGTAGGCGTGGGTTTGGGTAGAGTCCCACCAGACAGGAGATGGGTTGGGGGTACTTAACGTTTACATAAATCTGGATATCCCATTATTATAACCAAAACTCCTGGCCGAAAGGCCCGTTTGCAAACGTCAATTTTAAGGCCAAGTAAGGGTGTAACTAATGGGATCCCGGGTATGATCATGTTGAGGAATGCATTAGACCATATGCATTCACATTTATCATATTGAATATGACATGTTCTTGTTGAACTTATGCTATGAACATACGTATGTGATTGTTTGTTAATTGTGGATTGGGTGGTTTGTTTGAATGTGTTACTGTGAATTGTGACATAGATCACGAGTTTGATGAATGATTGAATTAAGTTAATTGTCATGATCACATGGGTAAGGTGTTAAATATGTCTTGATGTGTTGAGAGTTCAAGTTGAATTGTGAATCACTGGTGTGAAATGTGTGGTTTATGAATTGGAATTTTGTCGGTGAAAATGCCTAAATTGCAATTGATTGAAAATTGGCTGGAATGAAATTGATTAAGTTTAAGGTAGTATGAGACTATGTTAAGTATGAATGAATAATGATTTTTCATGCTGGCCCTGCTTGGCTGCCAACTCTTCCGCCCTAATAGCGATCTCCAACAAAGTCTGGTAGGTATGTGGTTTTCCTGCTATCCGGGTGCGAATGTCAAATCGCAACCCCCGCTCAAAATGGTCTCTCCTCTATTGGTCAGTAGCTACCTCTTCTGGAGCGTATCGAGATAGCCTCGTAAATTGCACCTTGTACTCATCAACAATCTTTCCCCTTTGTTTGAGTTCCATAAACTCAACCTTCTTTCGGTTTCGATACAAGGGAGGGGTATACTTATTACCAAACTCCCTTATGAAATCATCCTACGTAATTGTAGCTAGGTCTTTCTGGCTTCCGAGAACTGTTCCCCACCAATTCCATGCATCTCTCTCCAAAAGATCAAAATTATGACTATATTCTAACCTATATAATTTAATACATTAATGATGTAATTTATTGAAAAACTTAGGGACCACAAAAATATAATTTTTTTTAAGGATACAATAATAATTAAAAACTGTTATTTTTCAAAGCCTAACATAACATCAACGATATGTCTATACTACAAAAAGCAATATATTACTGACAAGGAAGAACTATTAGTCTATTACACATTTGTCATCATTCAAATACATTACGAACTACGGGGAACTAATAAATATTTCTCATTGTTCATACAGTTGTAGTAAATGCTGCTTTAAACAAGCTTATCTCTGCTGTTTGACTTTGACCAATTCATGTATAGAAAAATTTTGCCTTAGTGGCAGTAGCTTTGACAACATTCAGCAGGATTGTATCGGAAACTATAAGTGTCCCGGCTGGGTTGAGTCATTTTCGAATCTTCATGACCAAACATCTCTTCGTGGAACTTACAGTCCCAAAAAATCTTGTGTTGATCACTATTAATTATGTTGTGACAAAATGTAGACCATTATGGATCTCTGTTTGCTGGTACAACCTTCAATAACTTGGCAAGGTCATATGACTTGAAGCTTTTGCCATAACATAAGCTAAGATCCAGTGCTGTCATTCCATCCTGAAAAAATAATGCACCAAACACATGAATTTTTCACAAGAATCTTACTATAAACATAACTCTAGACACGTACCTTACTTCTTCTCGCTTTATCCGCACCATTGACCAACAAAACTTTAGCTATATCTCTATTCCTACTCTGGACAGCAATGTGCAAAGGAGTCCATCCCTCCTGTTATAGTAGAGTTAATATTCACGCTCTCAGAATAAAAATTATTCTAAAATATCCATCACAACTCACATTATCTGCAACATTTACATCAGCTTTGAATCTGATCAACAACTTTACAGTTTGCATGGTACCAACTTGAACAGCATAATGCATGGGGGTGGCACCATCCTGTTAAGAAGAACAACTACTGAGAGAATTATTCCTCGGAGATGTCAGATAACTAAAAAGAAATAAATTGCCATGACTGAAATTTAATCTCACCCTGTCTATGATATGTGGACTTGCACCTTTTCTTAAAAGATGACTGATTACAGCCTCCTTCTTACCAATAATAGCCTTATGCAAAGTCGTAAGACCGTCCTATTTAATTATTTAAGAATTTAATTAGTAATTCCAGATTCAAACTACCAAATATAAGACAGAATATACCCAGATCAAATTACCTTATCAACACTATTTATATCAAGTCCATCATCAAGCAGCTGATCCATTAAAGCAATTTGTCCAGATAGCGCAAGAGTCTGAAGTGGTTTCCATTTTCCCTGAACAAACAGAGCAAGGAGAATAAAATAAGTAAGCCAGTTAGCAGCTCCAATTAGTACCTCCCATAGCAGATAAGTACTGCACACGATAGAATCTCAACTTAAAGACATACAACTTCGTCTCTAAAACTTACGGTTGAAATTTTGGCAAGATTAGGGGATCCATTCTTATGTAAAATTTCTCTTTCTTCTGGCTCTAAAAGTTGTTCAACCTCTGCAACAATTGAAACAAAAAAGGAAAATTATCAAAATACTCTCAAGCAAATTAATTAGGAAATAGGTGCTTAACTTCTGGTTTCAGATGCAACTTCAAAGACGAAAATTTGATGGTTCACATCCAGACTTAATTAGACTGGCTTTACAAGAGAAAATATTTCCGCTCTGGCAAAAATTTACAAAACATCTTGGAATTGGATGGACTAGCCAAAGTAATATGTGTTTTACATACCATGTCGGTAACTGAGGCCGGTTGGAAGGTGTTAAATACCAATGAAAAAAGGGAACAAAAAATGAAACCTGATGAAACTGAGGCCGGTTGGAAGGTGTTAAATACCAAATTCTCTTTCCAACACAGTAATTTTTGGTACACATACAGCAGAATCTCAACTTTAGATATTATCATTAATTCATTCTATGCAAATGCTAACCAAGGGAACACCTGTGGTATCAATAAATCAGATATTTTTTTTCCAGTTTGACTCTAAGCATTAGTTGGTGAAATAATTGCTTTTGTCCTTCTTTCCCCGTCACTAGAATATAAATTATGAAACTACGCTCTATTCCTACTCATTGCAGAAAGAAATTCAATATATATGGATACAAGATTCACCTTTAGCAAGACCCTCGTCATAATTACGGGTGGTAGGCTTTCTTATGGAGCCAGCAGTTACCGAAGCATTATCCATTTCTTCCTCCCAATCACTCTCATAATCCAAGTCATTCTCTTCAGACTCTTCATCCTCCTCAACGTAATCACTGCCACTGCCATCAGGATCCCAAGCTCCCTCGTAAGTTTCCATGGACGATTCCCACTTCAGCCCAACTGGAGCAAAACTCAGTCTAGGCAATTTCTTATCAAGAGCAAAGGTAAAAAATTGACTCATGGATGCATTGTGCGCTTTGACTCGAAACAGGGACGGAGGCAACGGTTTAGCGGGATGAGCCACCGCTAACTCTTGCCTTGGAAGTAACTTCAGTGCCGCTCTCTCATCTTGTCGGCTCAAGAGGGAGTGGCACTGATTAGAGAGCTGAGTAAGAGACATAGTTGCAGAGATGGCGATGGTGAGATGAAAAGCTGTCTTGGATAAGAAAGAAGACTTTGCTGTCCTCAGGGTTTATGTTTTATTAAGTGAAAATAAGTGTTGTCTTTGTTTTTTTTTTTAATATGCTAAAAATAAATATATGAGAGTACAACTGAAGAAAAATATATATGAGAGTATATTCATATTTATATATTTGTTTTTATTTCGACTTTGATTGCCACTTGAAAGAGATAATTAAAATATTTTTTTCACATAAAATTGTTCAAATGATCTTTAGATTGTACTGAATATTGAAGTATAGCTATTAAAATGTGTCAAAATTATTATTTAGAAATATTTGATATAGATAGTTTTATTCTTTAGGATTTTGCTTTAGAGATATTTTATTGAGTGGTTGTACATGCTTATATCAATATATGTGACTTTTAGGAATTTAAGTAACATTCTCTGGAAGTCTCTTCAACAAATGCTTCCAACAGTTGTATATCGTCATTTCTTAATTCTAAGATTGTTTCAAAGCAAGAGTTTCATGCACTCATATCATCTTAGTCTTTGATATCAATTGTTAGTTAATGTAATGTAGCTAGTCAATCAGAATTTGGCCATTCAATTGATGTCTTTTTACAAGATTCAATTGATAAATTAAATGTGTTTGCAACTAATGCTATAGATAAATTTGTTGGTATAATTTTTTTTTCTATTTGGATGTTTGTATTTGACCTCATATGTGTAGATTCATCTTGTATGTCTTTTAAGTAACGAGACTTGTTAGTGTCAACTTAAATCCAATGTAATTGTCTCAGACAAACTTGCTTATCATCAAATGAGAATGATATAGATAAGACAACACATATTGTCGGTACTTTTTCTTATGCATATAGAACTGATAAAATCATCCATGATGTTAGTTCAGTTTAATTATCAGTGTAAGGCATTTGATAGTAATTTATGTGAACATAAGGATAACATCTAAATATCATTAGTTGATCATTGGAAATAGGAATTGTAATGAACTAAAACTAGTATGTGTTTCGATGAGATGATTGTGTTTCACCAATAATGAAGCATAGACAACATATATACATCATAGATAGTGTTAGTGTAAGCCTTGGACCTAAGCATTTTCTATAGACTATGACTATAGTTGAGGCAATACATACTATCTTTCTATTTATCTATGCATAAAGATTGATGGAATTCCTTGAATATACATCTCAGCTGACTATGTGAGGCATATGTCTGTAGTACCTTAAAGCAAGAAATTATATTCTTAATATCCCTAATCAGTCATAATTATGGGAGTAGTTGTAACGCCTCCAATTTTTCAGAATTTTTACGAAATTATAAATTATTTTGAAAAATATGCGAATAAAATTATCGCGAATTATAATTAAATAAATAATGGTAAGAGAGTGTATAATATGTTATGGAATTAAAAACGGGTCAAGTTATAATTTCCGGGAGAGAGAAAATTTTAAAAGAAGGTAGCAGGGGCAAAATGGTCAAATGAAATATGTATATATGTTATAAGCTACCATCTTTCTTCTTCATTTCCAACACAAACGATGAAACCTCTCCAAAACCTAAACTAAAATTCCAAAACCTAAAACCAAGAAAAAACTTGTCGAATCTTGGTGATCGGAAGTTGTAGGATCGAATTAAGAGCTTAATTCGGTAAGTTTTCTTCGGCTTGAATGTGGGAATTTCGTTTCTGAATATATCCATACTTCCGGAGGTGATTTCTCATTGAATTTAAGTTGGAATTGAGTGAAAATTGGTTTGTTTGATTGGTATGGATGTGTACTAACCTTGAGTATTGAATTTTGGGATTAAATTGTGGTTTAAATGGTTGAAAATGGAGTTTTATGGAAGAAGGTCAAGAATGACGAAAATGCGAAGATGTGAACCTAGGTTTGATTTTAAGTTTTGATGATAAGGTTATGTTCCTTGGTCTTATTTAAGGTTAATGACATAAGTAATTTGTTTGGGTGGTTAATGAAGAGGAAATAATTTGAATTCAAGAAAAATGGTTAAGGATTTTTGTTAAGGAAGTGGGAGAAAATGAAGTATGGCATAGGAATTGAGTAGTTGGAATTGTAGAATTCCATTGTAAAAAAGAATGTTAGGTGAGTTATATATGTTTATGAATTAAAGAACAAGATG
This sequence comes from Breynia disticha f. nivosa, assembly GCA_948193385.1. Lineage (NCBI taxonomy): Eukaryota > Viridiplantae > Streptophyta > Magnoliopsida > Malpighiales > Phyllanthaceae > Breynia > Breynia disticha. The sequence continues at coordinate 14,458 of CANYCX010119379.1, forward strand.
AATAAATGGAAGGAAGTGTGTAAGTAAAGAAAGAATGTTAGTTAGTTGAAGGTTAGTTGAAGAGGAAAGAGAAAATGGAAGAAGGATGATATATACATCCATTTAAATATATGAACATTGT
>CANYCX010119518.1:0-15165 GCA_948193385.1 Breynia disticha f. nivosa
AGCTTCTAGAGGTTCCATGACATCCTGTTCCTCAAGAACATACTGAATTTTCATTGACCAGATGTCATAGTTCTCGCCGTTGAGTTTCAGGTCCTTATTGAGTTCAGCAACGATTGACTTAGAGGCAGTCATCTACATAGGATAAGTGTTTTAGAGATAGAATTTGTTGCAATACACTAAAATCCATTATTCTGTCCCTGCTTTTCTAACTCAAAGTTTGAACAAGTATAACTAAGGGAGGCATTCTGCACATGAATGTTACCACGTGTTATGGTCTTGCTCATTCCTCAAATTAGTCAAGTTTCAAAATAATAAATTTTCTAAGAATTTTTTATGTTTGTTGAGTATGCTACACTTAGTAGTATGTTCTTGTAATAAGTATCACAATTCAAAAATTACATAAATAAATGCAAGTAATAACTTAAACAAATTTCTCTTCAATAACTAAAGCAATAACTAATAATGTTGTTTTATTAATGAGAGTGTACTTTTTGGAAGTAAATTATTCGATCGTAGCTCACTAAGAGACATGCAATAATGTATTGTCCAGAAATACTAAATCTATGCCGAATAAAAAAAACTAAGCAACCCATGTCAAAGAAAACGAAATTCTCTAATCTGCAGCAGAACCAGCAGATTCCGGATCGGTCTCTAAATCAAGATCGTATGCAGGATCCTCCTCGGGGTCTGACTCGATAATCAAATCTTCCCTCGGATCAGACTCATACATGGACACCTCTTCAGGGTCAGACTCTTGATCAGAGTTAAGAATACTAGCATACACAACATCCTTTCTTTTGTCCCAAGGCCATTCCCACTCTTCAGGAGCAGGCTCAGAGATAGAATACCCAAAATCGCCTGAACTGTCGTCACTGTCCTTTAAATTAATAAGCTCTATCCTTTTGGAGGTCACAGGGAAACTGTCTTCCATTTTGTACTTTTCTAATACCTCCTTAGGAACTTCATGGATGATGGATTCATTGCAGAGACGATTGACTCTTCGTTTCCTTAGCTGACCATTATCCGAATGACTTTTATCTGAGCGAATTTTTACTCCATTAATTGCTAACTTCTCTATGAACATTTTCACCCTTACAGAGTATGGGAAAAGTTGTTCCTTATGATCAACTTTCCAAAAATCAGAGAAGCATGGTTGACTAAAACCATTCTACATACATGCAAGCATCTTGTCAGTATCTTGCCCTTGATTAAAACTGCCTTCCCAAACACATTTTTGGATGGCTATGTTAATTTGCCTGATTCTCTAAAGAATGGCATCAAGATCGTCTCTCCCAACGCATGAGAAAAAGACCTCAGGATTTCTTGCTCCATGGTTTCCACCTTAGCCTTTTGAGCTTGAGTTTTCACCACCTTAGGGAAAATTTCTTTGTAACTCATATCTATAACACATATAGAAAATAAAGTGAGAAACCAAAGAAAAATCTATTTTATATAAGTCATTAAAACAATTAATTGGCAATTAATTATGATCATTATTTAAAAAAAAGGTCAGACTATGAAAATTGGCAATGGTAAACTGTCGAAAGTCAATTTTTGGCTTGGTCAAAGTTGGTCAAACTTCGGTCAATGCCGGTCAAACGCCGGTCAACGCCGGTCAAGGTTGGTCGACCTCGGTTAAGACCGGTCATTGGTGTTTTATCCAAGAAAGCATGGTGAAAGTCTGTCAAAAATGGTAAAAAAAACAGTGAAAAGAAGCCAAAACAGTCAACCCAGTCAAAGCTGTCAAAACTGGTCAAAGTCAACGGTCAGCACCGGACTTTGCCGGAAAAATCGCCAGAAATTGGTTGGAAAATGGCCGGAAAATTCACCGAAAAAATCGCCGGAAGGTCACCGGAAAAACTGCCAGAAAAGTCGTCGGACAGTCGCCGGAAATTGCCGGACAGTCGGTGGTCGATTGGTCGACTGCTGGTCGGGTTGGTTTATCTCCGGTTCGGTTGGATTGAATTTGGGTCTGTCAAACCGGTTTGAATGTAATAAACCCTAGTCAAACTCTCTAATTCAAATTTTGGAACAATGAGAAGCCGCCACGTCACTCTCCTTCCTTGGAATGCAGCTGCCATTGTTCTTCATCGAACAGTGATTTTATTTCTTCGTTTCGTCTCCGTTCAGGCCCCTCTGGATCTCGGAATTGCACAAAAATTTGAGTGCTCACTCCATTTTTCGTGCTGATTCTAATGGTGCAATTGGAATTCCAAAATTCCAACATTTGTTTCTCGGCTCCGGACAATTACGATAGAAAAGTTACGCGATTTTTGCAATTTTTCAACTCAGAAATAAATCACAGCAGTCACGCACGAATTTAAGCACAAAACACAGTATTCTTTAGTAATTATAGTGAGTATTGCTCCAAACCTCACTCTGATACCAATGACGGAACTCAAACTGTATATCAGCACAAAGCAGTAGTAAATAAAGCATAGGACGTACCTTACTAGCGCTGCGGAAATTTGAGTTGTCCTTACGTGTGATTGAGAAAAACTGTGATCTCCTTCTTCTACATACGCAACCGTCGAGTTGAAGGCGTGCTTTCGCAACCCTTTCTACAGAACGCTTGTTGAACCAGTGGCCTTGAGAAAAATGTCTGTTCTTTTTCTCTGAGAGCTTTCTTAAGTTTAACGTGAAACTGATCTGTAGTCTTATCAAGGTTTCCATAAAATAACCCTTTATATAACATGGTAGACTTTCACATAAGTCCCCATATATGACAAACACATTGTCATTCAGTCCCGTTAAGTCAGTTTAGTCTTGGGCGGACCCTAGACCACTAACACTAAAGAATAATTCCAAGTTGTGAGAAGAAACTTCTTCCTTCAAATCCTCAAATAAAATAAATGTTCTTTCAAAAGATAAAAAAATACTTTAGAGATAATTGAACATATTTTTTATTCAATAAAAAAATAGAACTTTTACAAAAACTTTGTAGATCATTAGAACAAGAGACAAAGCAAAAATAATTGAATTGTATACCAATAATTCCAAAAAAGTATGATATTAACCAAATTTTGGAACTAGAAAAACGTAATCCACTTGTTCCAAATATCTAAGAACTTAAAAAAGAAATAAAAATTGTCAGATAATTGTGAGAAAAATAAGAGACACAAGACTCCTATATTCAAATTCATCTTTCAAAAGCCCTAGAAAATCATGAGGAAACTTTAAAGTCAAACCTTCAAAAGATTATTCAAACAATAGAAGAAGAAGAAGAAAACTTTGATGAAAATAATTTCTTATTTCTTTTAAAAGAAATTACTTCATGAATAAAATATGATAATAATTAATCTTTATTTTTGTGATGATTTTCAAGTAGACTGCATTGCATTATTTGATATAGGAGCTAATTTAAATTGTATAAAGATGATGTCTGTCCAACACAGTATTAATTTTCAACTCAAAAAACACTAACTACTAGAAACTGATCAATAATGGTTGCTTGATTAAATCATCATGTTTGATCATAAAAGACATTAGTCACATAGTAATCATTACACCTTTTCTTAACTTAGTCACTCCATATATTGTTCATCATCATGGTATTTCTTTAAAAATTAATGACATTGTATTTTTTTTCATTTGTACAAAAACCTAGAACTTGGAATCTTCATATTCTTCAAGCAAATTTGGCTTTCAAAAGTCAAATCAATGTTTCAATAAAAAGAAAAAAAATACACATATTGAACATTTAAAATAAGATATCACTGTAACGCCCCAAAATTTCCATTTAATTAAAATTTAAGATAAAATACGTAGCAAAATGAGGGGAAATTTTGCGTTTTGTTTTAGGGAATAAATTGAGTGAAAACGTGATAATTGATTTAAAAGTAGGAATTTTGGAATTTGGGAAGAAATAGAAATTTCGAGGACTTAAACAAAGGTTGGGATTCATGTGGGTCGATTACGAGTCCTATAGGAGACTAAGCCCAATAAGAACTCTAAAAACCTCTACCTTTTCATTCCTTCCCTCCATCCCCACGTCCCTTCCCTCTCGTCCTTTCCTCCATAGCTAAAAACCTCCCAATCTCCAGCCACCTCCATAAAAACCTACAACTAAGGAAGTTCCAAACTTGGTCTTGGCTTGAATTAAGGTGAGTATCCTTCATCTTCTCCTTTCAATACCGTATTTTCCCTAGCCCTAGTTTTCGGACCTCATAACTCTTTCATCCTAACTCTGATTTGAGCAAATGATGGCTTGTTGAAAAGTTTAAGGTGTCTACTACCCTTTACTAACCATTTTTCATGGTAAATCGCTGTTTAGAGACTAGAAAAAGCTGAAAGAAGTGGAACCCTAAAAAGCGACGAGTTAGAGCTTTTTGCAATCAGAGTTTCTCTCGTGTTTTGTTATTTGGGTAAGCTTATTTGGAGTCCATTGAGTGTGTTTTAAGAGTTAATTTGATTGGGTAGTATCATGTGGGAAAGTTTGGAGCAATGGTAGAAAAATTGGTTAGGTTAAAAGAGGGAAATTATAGATTAGGGTGTGTAGGAAGTATGGGAGAATGAAGACCATCTAATTATACCTAAATGAACTTGTGGGGAGCATTAATGAAGGTATGTGTGAAAAATTTATGGAAATACTAAAGAAAAGAGAGAGATAGAAAAGAGTAATACTAAAGAAAAGAATTTCATATTATAGGCATTTATCATTCATTTGTATAATGTAGTGAATGCAAGATTAATGTGACATTATAATGTTTATAATAGGAAATTTGAATCGCGGTAGAAAGGTTCACAACCGAGCCTCTAGGTGCTTTTTATGAGGTAAGTAACATGAATGCAACTTATCCCTAGACTTGTATGTTTTGAATGTGAAATGGTTGAGTTGATTGATAATGAATATGTTGATCATGAGTGGTGCTTGTGTGATTGGTCTCCTGGATAAGTGTTTATGTTATTTGGGTGGAAGGTTGATGTGTTGTGAATTGAAGCCTTGTGAAGTGTTTATGTATTGAGTGGAAAATGTATTTGTGTTTGGTTAACATGATAATGATGTGGTTTCAATTGTCATGTGTGACATGATTGTTGGCTATGCTTAATTGATGTGGATTGTGTTAAGATTGTTAGATGATTAAACTCAATGATTGTTTGTGATGCATGCATGTTTGAAATACGAGTGCATGTGTTGGGTGGCATGGTATGCACCACATAGTATTCATACATTGGGGGCTCATAGGGAGCAAATTAAATGAAAAGAAAGCGCTCTTAGTGAGCGAAGATGAGGGAGTGGTTATGACTCTTGGGAGCGAATTATGGCGCTTAGTGCGCAACATTATGGGTAGTATATAACAAATGTTATACCGGGGCACCGTGGTAAACTGCTCGGGACACCTTAGGGTGTACGAGTGTGCCAGGCCAAATAAGGGCAAAATTAAGGCCAAAACAGGGCGTAAATATGGATTCAAATTTTATAATCGATACTCCCGGCCAGCGAGGCCCATTTACAAATGTCAATATTATGGCCAAAACAGGGCGTAAATTAAAACTAAATTGAGATCATGGGTGATCATGCCAAAGAGTGAATTAGTTGGCATGCATTTCCATTTTCATCATGTTGTATAAGTGTGCATGACTACATATGATTTGATGATTGAAGTAAATGGATGACATATTCATGTATGGGTTATGGATGTGTGGAATGTTTTGGGAATGGAATTGATTGAGAATGATGTGGTATGCTTCTATGCTTATTATGGGTTGAGTGTGATTGCCAATTGCTAAGATGATGAAGACAGATTTTGATGTCATGTCATATGATGTGTAGTATGATCATGTGAGATTAGTCATTTATATGTGTGATATGGTTGAGTTTCAAGCAAAGATGTGGTATGAAATTATGGGATTTAATTGTTGAAACTTGCTTGCATGTTTGAGGATTGATATGGTTAATGATTTGAATCAGAATTGGCTAAGTATAAGTGACAGGAGACCAACCACGTTCGTGAGTGATCCCAGTCACGATCGTGACTGACATTCTGGTCACAATTGTTGGTGATGAAAACCAGTCACGAACGTGACTGGCCTTCTGGTCGAAGGTGGCAGGGGTTGGCAACCAGTCACAAACGTGACTGTCCTCAGTCACGAACGTGACTGGCCTCCTGGCCAACAATAGGGAGTGCTAAAAACCAGTCACGTTCATGACTGACCTCAGTCACGATCGTGACTGGTCTTTTGAAGGCTACTTTCTTTGCGAAACCCAGTGTCACATGTATTCAAATGGTTCACGAATGAGGGCATCACGAGCGTGACTCCCTAACGTGGTACTTCCAGTCACGAACGTGACCCTAAATTTGAACACCATCTCGCACCATTTCCATGAGTCACAAACATGACACTATGAGTCACGATCGTGATCATGGTTCTGGCCAACTTTTCCTTAGAATTTTTGGCAGCTTCATTTGTGATTCCATAGCCACGAACATGGGGTATGGGCTGGTTAAATTGTTGGTGTTCAAATGTGTTCATTTGTGTATTTCTTTCCATATTTCATAACATGAATATGCCTTACTAATGTGTCATTGTTCTAATTCATTTCCTTGGCAAATTGGCATTTTATGCAAAGACACTTAGAAAAACCCACTATGTGAAATGAACTCATATTAAACTATTAAATCAATGTGAAAGAAATACTAGTATGTGGATGGAGTTGAACGTTCCTTGTACCAAATGCATGTTGGAAATGCTTATGTTGAAGTGATTGATCAAATGTAAAGCTTATCTATTTTGTCAAATTTATATATATTTTGTATGGAACACATAGATAATTGTGAATGCAATCATGTTAGGAAAGTTGTCCATTCCGGTAAGTGTTGCTTATTGAATTTCACAACTCATTGCGTTTATGTCTGCCATATTAGCAGGGACTTGAGGGGATTTTGACGAGAAGGTGGTAGATCACTTTGCTTGCTCCGACTCGTACGCAAAGAATCGAAGAATCAAGGTGGGTCATGCACTAGGGTTGGGTTTGCTCATATGTCATACAAATTATTTGTAATGAACATTATAGTGCATACATTCATTTTGTCTCGGGTTATAGAGGAAATGAGGTCTATGTGATTTCTTTTCTTTCATAACCTATGAATTTTGTAAACATTTTAAATTTTTGGGATATCCCCTCTTGAAAACCTTGTATAGCTTTATTTAAATTAATGAAATGTACATTTTATATTTGAAGGTGTTGAAAGAATCTTTAGTTTGAAACATTGTATTTGAAATTTGTATTTTTCAAAATATATAATTTTCAAATCCGAGTACCGCTTATTGAAAGATTAAAATATATTAAAAATAAGTGGTAGTCGAATTTGGAGGTCACATGGTATGTCATGATTCATGCAAAGAAACACGGGAGAAGAGAAAAGATTGTTACTTTCAAGGAGAGAGAAGTGATCAACCACTTAGTGAGACTGAGTAGTACATAAATGTACACAAATTAAAGGATAAGTGTTAAAAGTAAGTTAGCATCATTTTTTCCAAAAAAAGAAGTTAGCATCATTAAATGTTCAAAGAAATGTTTTAGCTTTAAATAAGGATGATTTGTTATGCTGATCATAATATCCTTTTACGACAAAAAGTTATGCAAGTTTGATAGTAGTGGCTAAGTTGATTAATATTGACTACTATTCAAACTAAATAATCTTCTTTTATGAGAAAGGAAATAAAAAAAATCTCATTATTACAAAAAATTATAAATAATAAAAGAATAACACATTTGGGTTAAGGATTTACAATAACATTTCTAAAGATGGATGTGTTTCTAATTTCATTGATCTAACCATGCAAAGTTTCATTTTCAATTTCTGAGTTTTTATTAGCCTTATTTAACACCTTGTTAAGCATAATCACATTTCCAAAATTCTTATGCAATTCATCAAAAAACACCTAAAAGTTCATCACAAGTTATTAATAATTGGAAATATATGTTACCATATATATTTGATAAACACTTTATTGAAATTACATATAGATATCAATCATAAGGTTTGTAACCATACATTTATTTGGTATAACGAATATTCAAGCAAATTATTAGTTCTTGCCATACTTGGCCTTGTACTCACTCCACAACTGGTCAACATTCTTTCCCAATAACTCAACAAAAAAGTTGTCACTGTAAGTTTCTTTCATCTTCTTGTTCAGCTCAGCCACGAACCCATTTTTAAGATCATTACAATAATCTAAAAACCTTGCTGTAACAGAATACCCTTCGTCCCACCTGTTACCTTCACCTGGTTGTACCCAATTAGGCACTGCGTAATTAGCTTTCAACCTCACAAAATCAGCAACCCCTTCGATCAAACCACCGGGTGCCTTTGTCCCGGCCGATCCATCCGATTGCCAGATGTGCGTCATCTCGTGGTACAATACGCCGTTGAAGTCTTGTTTTATGTCTCCTTTAATGCCTTCAATGTAGTCATCACCGACATGGATTTCGTTGTTCACTTTGTATGCAATCCCTTCCATGTCGTCGACAAAGAGAGCGACGGTGGGGACATTGTTGCGATCAGCTTCAGTGTTTTGCTGGAAGACTCTCCAGATGAATTCACTGGCTGAGGACATAGTCTGTTTGGTGTAGTCAGCTCCAAGCTCGTTGTTGAAGCGCATGCCACCAGGTGTTGATTCGGCTCGGTTGGTGACTGTGTATTCCACAGCTTGGATGCCATTAATGGCGGAAACAATAAAAATGCAAGACAGCAAGATTGCTACGTAGTGTGCCATTGTTTCTAGGATTCAGTGGTATTTTGCTCGAGTGTTCATGGTGAGTTTTGTGGTCTTTAAATATACGGATTTGGCATCATGGTCTAATGAACATTACCATTTTCTTCTTCCATCTTGATTGTTTCGTTAGACTTTTATTCATTTGACAAGTCGATATCAGCAAATTTGATTTGAAGGAGTCAAAGATTTTTTCTTTGTAATTAGCTAGAAAGAATTTTTTTTTTGTAAGCACACTTCTTTAGTGGATGAGAAATCAAGAGAGGAAAGGTTTTCATTGATTTTTCTTTAAGCCAATAAGAAACTTAATACTTTGGTTTGCGTGACTTGTTTGGAAACATAAATCATTAAAAAGTGATGGATGCATAATTTATGAATGGATGGGAAATAACACAAAATAGTTTTGTTTTGTTTCTAATAACCTTGAAAGAATGGGTTTTTGTACATAAAATTTATGAATGGATGGGAAGGAAATCAACACAAGTTTTCTTAAAGCCAACAAGAAACTTCCTACTCCATCCGTCTCATTTTATGTGATAAAAAAATGTCATTTTAATGTCTCAAAACAAATAACATTCTCAAATATTTTACATTATTTTACCTAAATTAACTTTCATTTATTTCTCTTTTGACTAATTATAAACAAGTAATAAGTGTTTTTACTCTTTAGTCAAGTAATAAATATGGATAAATTAGAAAAATAAACACTAATTAATGCAAATCAAAAATTTGATTTCAAACAAAAAATCTCACAAACTAGGAGAGAGAGGGTGTATAACTAAAACAAGATTAATCATTTATTTTTATTGAAGAATAAAAAGAACTTGAGACAATAAATTAAAGTGAAAGAGCAAGGTCAAAAACGAAAACTAAATAAAAGATTGACAATTTAGGTAAAAAATGAAAACTAAATATAAGATTGACAATTTCAAAGTTATAAAAACATCAGTTTTATCAGATTTCTTACCATTCCAAAAACCTAAATACTTCTTTTTTACACTTTTAACTCTAGAATTTCGATATCCAAGATTTCAAATCAAGTTCTGAAAATTTTTATCAAACATTAAAATAAAAAAAGAAGTTAATAGTGTTAAAGAAATCAAAGGACAATGTTCTTCAACAAGTTGGGACTTGATCTCAAGCTTAAGAAGAAGCTTAAAGTCCTAAAGGGTACTAAGAGATTGTCAAACTCAAGCCCATCGATGAAGTTAGGCTTGCATCTAAAGACAAAGATATAAGCAAGACTAAACCTAATCTTGAAGGATGGAGTTAGACTTGTAACTAAATGCAAGAATAAGGATATTGTCCAATTCAAACCTATTGGTGAAGAACTACTTACATTTGAAGATGAAGTTTGAACTAAGACTAGGATAAACCTAAATATGAAAAGGAACTTGCATTTGATGGTAGAATGGTTGTGATATCTAAAACCAAACGAATTTCTTAAGATGAAGTAGTACTTGCATCTAAATAAAATTCCTATCTAAATGATGAAGTTGGACTTATACCTTATGGTAAAGAAGATAAAAGTTGTCCATTGTTGAGGAAGAGAAATTTTTTGCTCTAATAGATAAAAGAGAAGAGTGAGTGCAAAAAAAAACAATGTTAGGAATTAGTGTAATGATTGTAACCTTTACTTAGAAGAGAAAAAGTGATAATAGAAGCGTAACTTCCAGTTCAACTATTTTCTAAGTGAAAGACCAATTTCTCAAGAAGAACATTGGAAGTAAAATAGAACTTGAAGAAATTTGAAGTGCCATAATTTCTTAGTCTATAGGAAATGTTGAAGGTTAGAGAAGAATTCACAAATGAAGTGGGAGTATCCTTTAATACACAAAAGATTTGAAGAATCTAGTGTATACATAAGTTTAATGGGAGCATAAGATCTTCTTTAATTCTCTATGAGAACATCCTAATTGTCGAAAATAAAGTTTTGACATTGAAAATTTAAACAATGGTTGAAATTGTTTCCCAAAAAATGACTCATTAAAACTAAATTGTTATTTGATTTCAGGATCTATAGGAGTAGATAATTGGTTTTTTGGAACTAAGTCTTGCAAAGTACAATAGAAAGGTTGTAAACCATTTCTATATGGCTAAATTAAGGAACGAGTTCGAGCTCTTATCTTGGAGGAGTTATCCTAAGTAGTGGCAACTCTTCTTTAATCAAGAAGGATTGAGAGATCATAAATAGTGTCCCATGTGCTTATGCTTATAGGATCTATCATGAAAGCTATACTATGTTCTTAAAATGGATGTTACTCATAGACTTAAAAAGATTGAAAAATCCATTCATAGTGTTTTGAAGTGAAAAGAAGTGTCATCCATATAGGGATATGGATACTTATTGTCCATTTGAGAACTGTCATTGGTCACAAAAGGAGAAATACATTGTAATTTTTAAGAACAAGTCTAAATAATAGTGAAAGGTCAAAGTCTACACAAACCAATTGAACTATAGCAAGAGAATCTATAAAAATGATTTAGTAAAAGAAGTTCACAACTAAGTTAGGAACTTTCTCAAGCTTTATAGACACATTGAAGTTCTTCTGTGATAGGAAAGTAATCAATGCACAAGATAGACATTCTGGCACACTAAATACATACTTGGATGATATCATATAATTGTAGATATAATCAAAAGAGGTGATAACAATCAAATAAACAAAGAGGGAAATAAAAACGATGTGACCAATTGTTAACTAAGTTTTGAACATAGAAAATATGTTAATATAGTTGGTTTGGGATAATACTTGATTGAACTTAAGGCCAGTGAGAGATTGTTAGTGTGAGCCCTATTTCCAACACTGTTTTCTCACATACATTTACTTATCCTTATGAAAGGATGATAAATATAAGGCAAATACATTCTATCTATCTAAATCCTTGTGTATAAGGATAATAAAATGATTTGAGATGTTAGTCTTGTTCAATCATCAGTATAAAGCATTGGATAGTGAAATATGTGAACAAAAGATAACATTTGAACATCCCTAGTTGATCATTCGTAATGGGAATTATAATGAACCAAAATTAGTATGTTAATCTATGAGATGATTGTGTTTCACTAATCATGGATCATTGATAACATAGATACATTATAGAGAAGATGTATTGGATTGATTCGCTCAAATAAAAGTGTTGCATGGTTAACATAAGTCATAAACATTTTTATAAGTGATGCTTGTACTGGAATCATAAGACAGGAAGTCTTTATGAGTCTTGGGTGGATTCTATTATACTTTGACATATGCCTAACGAGTTGGTAACTAGGTTGCAAATATATATATGATTGAGAATATTACAGTTCTTAAATTGACCGTAAAAAGGTGAACGTATTGGCACATTCAAAAGAGAGATGATATCACCGACCACTTGATATGTCAACTAAGTTGAAACACCCAAAACTAATTAACGTATTTTATTAATTATAGATATATTATCATAACATGTATGCGTATACTAGTAAGTAGCCCGGCTAATGGCTCGGTTTAAAACAAGATTCGTTTTAGTTTAATACGTTCCATGGGCACGACCCCATATTATACTACCACATTCCTATTTAATTGCTGAATTATTAAAATCAACCAAGTATTAATAAAAAAATAAACAACACATATTATGAAATAAAAAATATATATATACAACATATGTACTCTGACATATAACATATAAAAACAAAAAAACATATAACATGCAAACAAATATCTATATAGCTGGCAAAACCCGTCCACAAAGAGAAGTAAGGAAAACACAACTGCCAGCTTCTTCTTCTTCTTATCTTTTTCTACTTCTGAATCCTGAAACAAAATATACGATCGTAGTTTGGTGAGTTGTGGGCTCAGTGAGTAATCATCTATATTATCTATCAGGTTATTAGAATATTATAATTTTACTTTATATAAGTGAGTACACGTGTATAAAACTAACAACCTTATTGTTTGAGTTTATCCTTATATAATTAATTCTTGTATTCTGTGTTATTAACTTTATGCTAAACTTATATCCTATATACCCTACTGTGTTGTGTTTACTGTGACCTATTGTGCATGTTTCCAATAATAAGCTATACATCTTTCTCCACTTATAAACTATACATCTGTCTCCACTAATCAACTATACATCCATCTCCACTAATCAACTATACGTTTGTCTCTACTAATCAACTATACATCTGTCTCCACTAATCAACTATACTTCTGTCTCCGATCACCACCACTGTCTATGTATCCTGTATCCTGTGTATCATGTGATCGTGTTTTCACGTGACTGTGTTCTTATCATGTGCTCTTATATCATTTGTATTCTTATATAAATCCACTTTAATCGTATTTATTGGAATATGATCATGAGTCTGTGAGTTCAGTGAAATCATGAAAGATCATGTACTTCCTCTGACATAACTATTATTCTGTGTTTTATATAAACACTTGTTCTTATTTTATTATTCTGTTTTCTTAATAATATTAACTGGGATATCTCCTAAAATCTGCAATCTAAACTATAACATAATAAAAAAAAAAATATTCACACAATCATCATAATATGTCCTTTAATTAATTTTCCTTTAGGTGATCACACATATGGCTGTATTTAGAAAGTGAGTGTAATGTCTTGGAAATTGTAGGAATTAAAATATTCAAAAAAGAACTTAAAAATGGGATCAAATCGAACTGATTTAAGTAAGAATTGAGAAAACAACAGACCAACACGAACTGGAGAACGCCCCGTGCTCATAGCTGGGGATCAGCACGACCTCGTGCTCATCCTGGGAAATTGGCACACCCTCGTCTCGAATTAATTGCAGAACAATATCGTGCACGATGGAATAGAAACTCATGTTGAGAAAACACGACACGATCGAATGGCGCGACCTGTGCTCGAGGTCGTGTGTACTAAGAAATAATCGAATAGTTTTATGAATGATTAATTCATTTGAAAACAGAATACAGAAGCAAGTAGGTGACTGAGGAAACCCTAAAATCTATTCCAGCAACTTCTTCAAGCAAGAAACAATAGAATTCTTGCACAAAATCATCCCAAGCTCATATAAGGTAAGCTTTTCACTTGTATTAGCTTCTAAAGTTATGATTGAGCTTGCTACAATTGTTGTTCTAAGGATATGAGGTTTAGTTAGGTTGCTGGAAATTGATTAGTAATAACTTGAGAGTTGTTATTTGTAATGGAATGCTTGAAAGCATTGAACCTATGAGGAAATTGAGTTTAAAAGCTTGAATGGATAAGAAAAGATTGCTGGGCAATCTAATTTGAGTGTTTAGGAACTGGGTTAGAGGATTTTAATTATGACATTCGTAAAGGCAAGAAGTATTAATAGTCTCTATATATTTAATTTGTCTAGGAGGATCTAGACGAGATGTTGATTGTGATTAGTTGGCGTCGGTTCGGTGCGACTTGCACCTTATTCGAGGTAAGTGGTTTCTTACACTTACGATATAAGTGAACCCTATGACTATAAGTGTTAGCATTACACTTAGGTATTTTCCTTAAAACATAATTCACATATAAGCCTTAAAAGCTTAAGGATGAAATTAAGGAAAGAATGCTCCTAAAGATGTTCGTAAACAGTTGATAAGCTTGAATTGTGATTCTTTCTTATGTTATATATTATGGGCATGTGATTGTTGATTCATATGTGATATATGAATTATGTTGGTATGCTTGTATAGATTATATGTCAGTTGATATATGATTGATTGACATGCTTTGTTTGCTAAATGTCGTGTTGATCTTCGTATGAGGCTTACGATTGATATTGAAGCATGTGATTTGCTTTGTTGAGCATGTGTGAGCATACTATTGTTGGCCTTTGAAGTCGTGGCCTTGTGAGGTAGATTATGTGGCCCTTTGTGATCGATTATGTGGCCTTTTGAGGTCGAGTATGTGGCCCTTTGAGGTCGTGGCCTTTGAGGTCGATTATGAGATTATGGCCTTGAGGTCGATTGATTAGCATGTGTTATTGCTTATTGATATGTGAATGCTGGATTGAGATAAATGACATGAGAAATGTTGATGTGTTTATATGCACAATATGGTTCCTATGAGTATGTTGTGCTTTGCTATTGATTTTACTCTTAGTTGAGGTTTGTATGCTGGTATGAGTGTACATAGGACATTTCCAATATACTGGAATGGTATATGACTTAAAACACATAAACCATACTCAGTGTAACATTCTGAAAAAATTTTCGTCAATAAATGACGTTAAATTAATGATTAAAATGTTAATATATAAGGTTTACGAAAGGTTGATTTAAGGTTGACATAAAATAAATTAAGAAAAATCAGAAAAATTCGGATGACGTGGAATACGCGCAGTGGAGGACGAAGAACGCGGACTCGCAACGACCCCGCGTACTAATGTAATCATCAGAAAAAAATTAATGGAGACATAATTATGTCAATTAGGTCTAAGGGGACCCAAAA
>CANYCX010119781.1:0-24877 GCA_948193385.1 Breynia disticha f. nivosa
CAGACCGGCATCGAGATCTCTCTTGGAATAATCCTCAAGCTCAGCCTAGGATATCAATCTCAATGTCACGCAATGAATGATCAATGCATTCATATCTCATAATCTCAATCAAGTATTCTCAATAAGCAATCCAATGCTTTTCATAATCAACATAATATCAACCATAGCTAAAAAGAGCATAATCTTACAATTCATAACTCATATGAATCATCAATAACAATATCACACTCAAAACATTCTCATATCATTTAATTCAAGTATAAACTATCATTTAAATATCAATTATTCATAGGAACAACACATATATGAGCATGGATACTAAAATGCAGTCAAGTAAGCATAAAATGCTTTAATCACTCAATTATGTTCCTAAGAACATACTTACACACAATTCATACATGTATAACTCAATCTTTATTTCAAAAAATTATATGTTCATGATTAGTAAGTGTAAGAACACTTACCTCGACTATTTTATGAAGTCGGCGTCGGGCTCAACTTTGTTCCAATCGTTGTACAAATCCTCTTGTACAAAATTAATTGCAGAAATGATGTTAATTAACCATACTCATATTGATTCTACACTTAGAATCATTAAACATCATTAAAACCATAAACCTTAACTTCACAGTAAACTTTCATTAAGAACCAATTCTTCCAATTACAACTAACTCATGATTTCCACAATCAAAATCATATATCTTAAGTTAATCAAGCTCCTTTCACTTAAATACATATTTTCTCAACATCAACTTCAGTTCACACTCATTAAACCTAACAAACATCAATTCTCAACAAACTTCCATTAACCTAAGCTTACCATATATACATATAAATGTTTAGGAAGCTTACCGAGAATTGATTTCCACAAGTTTTTAAGCAAGAACTGATGTTTTTCTTCTTACTTTGATCTTCTTTCAACTGAATTAGGGTTTCTCTTCGAAGAGGTAATAAGCTAGTTTTGTTTTACGAAGGAAACTAATGAAACAGAGCTGTATATATATACAGCATGCTCAGCACAGCCTGAGGCACAGCCCATGCCCAGATTGTGTTGATTAAAGTTTTTCTTATTTTAATTTTCTAAAAATTATGGAATTTCCTGGAAAATTGGATGAGCACGAGCTCATGCTCTCCATGGCATAAGGTCGTGTTGACCTTATGTTTTGTATAGTTTTTCGATTTTTCGTTGATTCGATTCTGTTTTGATATATTTTTCATATATATCATTTCCAATAAATTCTGGGGTGTTACATATATGTCCATTTCACTATGAGAAATCAGGTCTATTTTTCCTTCATGATCAGTCCATTCGAGTATGAGAATTAAAAGATTAAAGGAAGAGAAAGGAAATTGTTGATGTGTGAAAGAAAGTATTGACCATATTTGTTTTAGATTAAATACCATCTTAGCATCTTCCTCAATTGTGAATGGTCCTGATCTTGACTTTGATGGAAGTTAATTCTAGTGGGAGTTATAAGTTCTATACTCGTGTGAAAGTTTTTGAGTTTTTGAACTTCAGAATTTTTGAGTTTGCGAACTTATTCCTAGTAGCTTAGTAACTTCAGTGGGAGTTTTAGAGCTTAATCCTAGTGGAAGCATTCCAAATGTAAAGATAAATACTTTTGTAGTATTCTTTTAAGTTTTGGAAATATGTAATTATAAAAGGAAACATCTCACAACAATATTTATGCAATGAATTGTTTGCTATCTTTTTGATAACTCCATTAGTTAAGAATGAGATGTAGAAGTTGTCTCATCCCATTTATATCTTCTTAGATTAAAGCAATGAGAATGTGAGTAACATTTGTTAGATCAAAATAAAGTTGAGTATTTGTTGATCTAGCCAAAGAAATGAGAACAAAATTGATGTTAGTTAGATTGAATTTTAGTTATGTACTAAAATGATCAGCCTAAAAGGTAAAGACATATTGGGATCAAGTTGGATACAAAATCCAATGTGATAAAGCTTAATGAGAGCATTAATAGTCACAATTGGTATTTTTCATATTAGTTATGATTATACCATGTATAAAACGAGATGAATTGAGCCATTCTAATTTGTGTATAAGTGATACATATATGTTTAGATTTGACTAATCTAGTGTGTTTTGAATGACATACAATTTGGTCTTGAAAATGATATTTCAGGAAAGATTTATTTTTTAGAATTAGTTTCTTAATAATAAATTTGTATCCATTAATGATGACACAGTGAAGTTATATAAGTAACTAAATAAATCGTAGTCCATGTTTTTATATATATATATATATATATATATATATAGTACATCTTGTTGAGCATAAGAGTATAACTTGTTGAACGGGTTAGAATCTTGTTAAGTACAAGAGTGACTTGTAGTACGAGTTATGAAGCTTGTGTTTGTACAAGAGATGAGTTCTACTAGACTAAAAGTGTTAGCTAAAAGTAGATAATATTAATCCATGAGAAAGGTTAGAGGAAGTAGAATGAAAAATACTTTTGAAGCATTAAAATATGTGGATTTTAATGTTAGAAGGATCTACGATGGAAATAAAAATTGCTCTATTCTTACTTAAACCGAAGAGGCGAGAAGTAAGAAATAATTTTCAAGTATGGATAGTTAGAACTATCATAAGAAGAGGAGTTTGAAAATATTTGTTTATGTACTATCTAAGATCCATCTTCCTCGAGGTGTACGACAATCTAAGAAGATGGTCATAATCGATAGCTTAAGGAAACTAATCGAAATCAAGTATCAATTTTTGAGTCATGGGGACTTAATAACACAAGGAATTATGAACTTAGAGTTCATTTATAAGACCACGAGATATTTTGAAAGTAGATCCGTTTCTTTGTTAATTAAAAGCTCATGTCAAAAGAAATTTGTTTCTTGATTGTTAGCGTGGCATATATGTATAGACATATAGAATTGTATAAGAACTATTAAGTATAGTTCAGTATGTTGGCAGAATTTATCTACTCAGATTGATAGAATTCTTAATATGAATTGTGTTTTCATATGTAAGAATGTAAGATGGATAAAGTGAGAGCATCTATTATTCTATATTTTTCGAAAGTTGTCCGATATATGGCTTAAAAGAGGACAAAAGTAATAATGCGTTGCAGTTTTAGGTGACTGATGCTTTCGCATACTGTTAAATGAAACATACGTCCTAAGTGGATTGAACACTATGACATATTTATGTAATATGTGTATAAGCCAACCAAGAGATAGAGAATAAAATTGATTTCAACTTTCCTAATGTGAGACCCACATAGAGTTAATAACTCTAATTCACCTTAAGACACTTTTAAATAACAGGAAGCATATGTTTAATTGATTAATTTGATAAGAACTCTAAATAAGGTTGTGTTAGGAATGAACAGGTAGATAAGGACTTATCAATTAAACATTAAACATGTGGTGAAAAGTTACTTAAATAAAGGAATTTCTTTTTAGAAACATGTCACTTGAGAAACATATAACATTCTCACTACTTTTTCGAGGAAAAGATAGAAGTGTATATGTATATTTTCGTGAAATCAAAATGAGACAAAAACTAGTGATCATGGAATTGAACTAGGAGAAGTCACATTAAGCCGGAGGTGAAGCAAGAGTGAGATGCTTCAAAGAGCAAACCTCAACCATTGGTTGGTCGCGCAATCTCGCCGGTGTATATTTAGTGTAAAGTGATAGTGTCGGAGATGATGTTTTATTATACGGGAGTAGGAGATTGTTGGACCAGCTCATAATAAAAGAAAGAAAAGGACAAAATAAATATTTTTGCAAGTTTATATAAACTACCTATAACTACACTTTGATGGCTTCCATCATTATGTTTCTTCTCTTCTCTGCCAAAAATGAGATAGAGAGAACGAAAGAAAAGATTGTTTTTATTTCAACAGTATGCTAAATATATATGTTCGCACCCAATATACCAATACATACTCGTAGAAAAGACAACCAGAACGATCCTGTGAAAGAAAGAGTGGAAACTGGCTCATGGTGTAAATATTTTTTCGCTGCTTCAAGAACAAGTAAGTCGTATTTTTACCCGTTTATTTACACAGTTTTTACTTTCAATGTAATATAATTTAATTTATATTTTAAAAGTATAATTTTTATTATAAAAATTATATTTTTAACAATTTATTTATATGATATTTTAACTACAGAATTCGCCGAAAAATTGTATTACTTTAGAAGTAAAAAACAGGAAAAAAAAATTAATGTTGGAGGATAATTTGAAAAAAAAAAGTGTAGGCTCTGCTGCACAAGGTTGAAAGTGTGGAAAGAATTGGGATAAGAAACGCACTCTACTCTTATCCCATTCAATTTCACTCTCTACTCCCTCTCACAATGCCAATTTCAGCTCTTTCACCTCCTAGCATCTCCTACTACCCCCCAAAACTCTCCATAGCCAAGCCCACACTTTCACTTAAATCCTCTTTTCTCTCTCCCAAAACCCCAATTGCAATTACAATTCCCCATGCCCACCCTAAAAGACTCCGTCTTAGCATTGTGTCAATGAGCATGGAAGCTGGGGTTGGAGTTATGGGAACAAAGCTAGGAATGATGAGTTACTTTGAGGCTGATGGCAAAGTAGTTCCTGTCACTGTTGTTGGTTTTAGAGAAGGGAACATTGTGACTCAAATTAAGAGTGAAAGTAGTGATGGATATGATGCGGTGCAAGTTGGGTATAGGAGGGTTAGAGATAAGAAGCTGACAAAACCTGAAATGGGGCATTTGGAGAAGGCTGGTGTTATTCCGATGCGCCATTTGCAGGAGTTTAGGTTGCAGGATGTTGGTGGGTTTCAGGTTGGGCAGAAGTTGGTGATTGAGGAGATTTTTAAAGAGGGTGATTTGGTTGATGTTTCTGGGACTACTATTGGAAAAGGGTTTCAAGGTATGTTGTTTTTACTGTAATTCAAGTGCTGAGAATTGTGATCTATCATAAATGTCTCTGTTAAATACTACTTATGTGCTGTTTTGTAGTGAATTTGTTTATATTCTGTACCTGTTATTTGAGAAATTGGTAGCGCCACATTCAGGTTGAGGAAATAACAAGTAATTTTGGGAATTCGGTTTCATTAATTTGATTGTTTTTTCTTGGATAAATTTTTGGAAAAGTGACTTTCTTTGCTGGTGACAATATGATGTTTGTAGACTAGTGAGGCCTTATGAATCTTGAGATTAGTGTTCACATTCAGAGTTGAGTATTTTGTGTCTTTGATTGGTGTGTTTGTGATTTAAAATTCTTGTGATAACTTGATTTTGGTAATTTTGGAAAGGTGGAATTAAGCGACATAACTTCAAAAGGGGTCTAATGACACACGGTTCAAAGAGTCACAGAGCGTTGGGTTCGATTGGGGCGGGGACAACGCCAGGAAAAGTATATAAAGGGAAGAAAATGCCAGGAAGGATGGGAGGAACCAAAACTAAGATAAGAAAACTAAAGATAATGAAAATAGATAATGAGCTACGAGTTGTGATGATAAAAGGTGCGGTACCTGGTAAGCCTGGAAATCTTCTACGAATAGCTCCAGCTAAAATAGTTGGTAAAAACATTCCCAAGAACTAGCTTTAATGGACCTCTATTGTTGTGTGTAGCAATGGCTTCCCATTTTATTTGTTTATCGTTTTGAGACATTTCGTACATCCATGAATTTTGTTGGAAAGGTGATCCAGCGATCTTGGACTTTTGGCTTCTCTAAAATGTTGTAAATTTACTTGAAAGCAAAAATTTTCTAATGTTTGTTCCATCATAAATGAATTGATGTCAACGGGTCAAACAAGTTACAATTGACAAGGTTTAATTAATAAATTGGTATTAATTGAATTGAGGTTGAACAGATTTAAAATAGCGTCAAGCCGTTTAACCAACAACGCCCTTCGTGTAACCAGAAATCATACATTAATCTTACAGTGATTCGCGTAGTATTCTAGATTTGTAGTTAAGCTGATCCAATTTTTTAAATACATTACATACCAAAAGCAGATAACTACTTCAAATCGAACAAATTATCCCATGAATGCCTAAAAGAAAAGAAGACTTTGCGGACAAATAATACTAGAATTACTACCAAAATCAATGAAGAAACTGATTGTATATACAATATTCGGCCTTTACAACTCTCTTTCCCATATGTGATGCATTTTGGGTTGACATTTTCGATATCCTTCCGTATCAGAAGGCTCTCGAACCAACCACTAAAAAACCCATCTTTTCCCCAACCTCCCACATTAGCATTTATATAGGAGCAATAAAAAAATATGGGGAAAGAAAAATTGAAGAAAGCAATGACGAAAAAAGGAACTACAGAAAAAAAAAAACCATATCAAAATTTTTTTTCCTTTCCCTAACTGAACCAGAAATATACACTGTACAAAGCACAAGGAGCAAGCTTTCAGCCGTTGAGTTTTGTCAAGAAGTGCGACAGATTGTACTCTTCGGCGTATTGCGATTGATCCCAGAGCTCCTCCAGTCCACCAAGAATCGCTTTCAAACCCTTCCCCGCACCCATTAACTTCGGGTCGCCACCATCTACATTTGCATCTGAGCGCTTTGAGGAAGATGATCCCTGGAAGACATCAAAGAAACATATTGAGAAAAATGCATGTTGAGACAGATTTGGTCATGCATCATTGACCTTATGATGAAATGATATTATGTAGAAAAAAAAAAAAAAGCATCCAAGAAACGAGGGAACAAAAAAAAGGAACCAAGAATATGCATCGAGTAATGCCACACTATGGTGGACTTGTTCTTATTAATACCTTCAGTTCAGCCGAGGCAAACAAGTCAAGTAATTGGTCCGTATTCATCGTTTTCATGCTAGCATTCTCTGAATTAATAACAGCATTCGCAACCGACATTTTGAACTTCTGTAGATTCATAATTTTTTCCTCAAGTGTGCCACGCATTATGAGACGATGAACATTCACTACTTTTTTCTGGCCTAACCTGTGCGCCCTGTCCATTGCCTACAATTCATATTGGCCAATATGAGAAATCAAGTCAAGATTTACCACTAAAATGCAAAATAAAACTGTATGCTGCAGAGAATGCAGTGAACAGGAAAAAATAAAAACTAGTGCACATAAGGAAACGGGGAGAAATGACAATGAGATTTGGAAGGACTCGAACTAGCTAGGATGCTGGACACAGATCGGGGAAACAGACATGTTAAACATGGACACTATTCATTGTCAAAAGAATATGAAAAGTGGACATTGCTGTCCATTTTGTTCTTTAAAAGAAGACTTCAATTCGAAATATCATGTTCTACGTGAGACAATCCTACTAGAAATGGTGACAAAAAATACTACTTTACGCCATTTCTGATAAAATAATCACAAAGTCAATTGCTATGCAAATTCAGAAAGAAGAAAGAAATCTTCCTTCAGGCATCTACCTAAAAGATAATAGCTATCAACTCGAAGAATGTTTTCCCAATGTATACATAATCAGCAATGGATGGAGCCACGCTTGTCCTATTTTCAGCTATGCATGATACCAAAAAGATAAGTTATACCTGAAGATCTCGCATTGGATTCCAGTCATGCTCCATGAATACAAGGGTGTCAGCAGAAGTCAGATTCAGACCAAGCCCACCAACTGAAAACAACAGGATCAACTTAGTCTTCCATTCAAAAGAAATTATAAGAAAGAATAGAAAGTAAAAAACTTACCATGTGTCGTAAGTAAGAGACAATCGATAGTTGGATCTGAATTGAAGGCCTTCACAATATCAAATCTTTTTTCTGTTTCTACAGATCCATCCAGTCGCAAATAAGTTACGCTGTATTATTGCAAAAGAGAAATTGATTAAGAATCATATATTTCTGTCTTTATGGAAAGACATTCAAAGATTTCACAATAGGAAGCTAGAATCATTAGTCAAAAAGAAAGCACCAATCAAAACTCGAAGGAGAGTAGAAGACAGAAATAATCAAGAATGTTCCCAAATTGCTGTACATTTGCCAAGTGATACACAAAGAAAGGTAGCATAATACATTTGAAATAATAATCATAACATTTACCTCTTCATATGGGTGTGAAATAAATCTCTTTCAATAATGTCAAGAAGAGCCTGCAGAAGAAGTCATTGTTAAGCAACATACTATAACATTTGGTACAAGATGAAGATAAAGAGCGAAAGATTCAGTATGGAAAATTCATTACTTTGTGCTGAGCAAATATCAAAACCCTATGCTGCCCAACACTAACAGCATTCTCTGAACTTGAAGCATCTATCCCAATACCACACTCTTCCAGAATCTCCTGAAGGGCAACTAATTTTGGGGAATAATGCAGCTCATGAAGTTCAGATATTAAGTCAGAATTTGGAGGAAGAAGATCAGACAATTGGGTCGCAAGTGACTCAGATGTCTTGTCACCAACAATAAGAAGTGGATGACTACAAAGTTTTAATAAATACTGGAGTGCCTGAAATAGAGCAGGAGACCAAAATCAATGCGAAGAATTGGCTTGCAGCTAACAAATAAAACATACAACAGAAAAAAAAAATCTACCTGGAAAACATGAGTAGAGGCTCTTGGTGAAGCGTTATTTGCAGAATCATTTCCTTTTACCATACTTGAAATCTCTTGTTTAACATGCGAACCACAAAATTGCTCATAAAGTTTCAGTTGTACAGGGCTCAAGTCACAGAATCTATCTTGGATTATTTTTTCTGGCAAGTCGGATAAAACTTCATCCTTTGTCCTTCTAAGGAGAAAAGGCATGACCTATTGCACAAATCACCAAAATTCAGAAATACACAGTGAAGATGCAAGAAATTAAATGCTCCAAAGTCATCTCATGAGCCATTTATGGAGGACAAACTACAGTAAGAAATACTTCACCTGCTTGTGCAATGCTTCCATAGCTAGCACCCCAGCTTCAGCATCCTTGGCAGAACACTTGGCATCTCTAGCAGCTAGTAAGGGCTTCCCATAAGTTGCTTGAAACTGAGATGTAGAATTGAATCAAGATTTAAAGCAGGCATGTGAGAATATAGCAATTAAAGTTGCTGAATTGCCAAGTAAGACCAATATTTTATTGGAAGAAGCCAAATAGCCAACGTTAACTAAACAACTATAGACACATTGCAGCACTTAAAATTAACTTGCAAGAATATTCTTTTTGGGTTAGAAGTGAAGTGATATACCACAAAACGGCACTAACTGTTTTCTGTTTACAGGTAGAAGTGAAGTGATATACCACAAAACGGCACTAACTGTTTTCTGTTTACAGGTAAAGAGACAGATACAGGCTTGAGCACCAATTCCTTAGAAGAGACCAAGGTGTACATCAGACGTAATGAGGACAGAGTAAGAATATCTATTCCAGTTTGATTAATTCTGGGGCTCTCAAACAGCTCCTTGTCATACTCTCACCAAGTACAGTCATTTAACAGCCTATTATGAAGCCAAGTTATACGTAGTAGTACATCACCACTCTTAGAATTACGACAATAAATTTGAAATACATAATTTTGTCAAACATCGATGGTTTTGAGTATAAAATTCTCTCCCTTTTTGCTATTGTTTTTGATCCATTCATAGCTACTTAGATATATTGCTATTCCTCTATAAATTAAGATATGTCAATGCTTTAAAACATCATGTATTGGATTCTCTGCAATGTGACCACCTAAATTTGTCATAGCATATGAATTTGCTTCAGAGAGGCTACAAAGTGAAAACCATTAAATCATTAACCGAAAATTAGAACACATACTTGTCTCTCTGTTCCAAGAAATCCTGGCATCAGAAAGTCAAAGAGGGACCATAAATCCATGATGTTATTCTGTAATACAAAGAAAATTATGGTCAGAAAGAAAGCTGATTGTCCATTTCAATGTATTTTTGAAATAGTGACTGACCTGAATTGGTGTTCCACTTAGTATTAGGCGATGCTGGGCTTTCAATTGCTTTACAGCAGCTGTTATTTTAGATTTTGCATTCTTAATTATATGTCCTTCATCTAAAATACAATAATTCCAAATGAACTGTCCAAGATAATCAATATCTTTACGAATAACATCATATGAGGTTATGATGACATTATGTTTATCAAACTGTTCTCGAAGAGACATGCGGTCTTGAGCAGAACCAGCATACTGTAAGGTGCTTATAAGAGATTGGTCAATGAACTTTTCTATCTCAAAGGCCCAATGACCAACAAGAGTTGATGGGCAAACAATCAAAGATGGTTGAACATCTTCACTACTGTTCAAAGCACGTCTCTCTGCTACATCAGATGCCACAATTGCCGAGGCTTGCAGCGTCTTGCCAAGACCCATGTCATCACACAGAATTCCATGAAGCTTAAACCGCTTTAGGAAAGCCAACCAGTTTATACCTTCTTGTTGATACCTGAAATCACAAATCACCTCTTAAACAAGAGCTACTCCACAAAGTTACAATCAACAGAATATAAAAATGGAAATTAGAGGTTATCAATACATGTCACCCGAAAAACAATGTCAAGATATGAATCTGGAGCATTAGCAACAAAATTTTTGGATGAGAACAAATTCCCTGGTTATTAAGATTTAAGACATTATATGATTTTGAGCAAGTTCATTTTGTTAGGGCATTTATTTATTTTCATGGCCTGTCGCTAGATCTATATATATAAATTAGTCAAGGCTCAAACTAAAGAAGCTTTTAGGATTTCAACATTTAACCAAGAAACATGCCTATGGAAATATAACATACTTCCATAAAAGCCATGAACATAATAAGGAACAATGTTCCTGAAAACATTACCAGACTAAGGTAAGAAAAAAAGGACGGAAAAACGAAATGTGGGAGAATCCAAAGACTTAATAGGGTTTCCATAATGATCAATCGGTTGCAAGCTTTCAGAAACACGAAGACATAGTCAAAATAAGAATGAGAAAAACCTATAATCCATTTCTAATGCATGGACACCAAGAGTCAACTTGTTAACTGCAGACATAAATCCTTAAAAGATGCACTAAAATTTTGAAGTTGATTTATCAGGTAGTACAACTTACCTCCTTAATGTCACTTTTAACTCGGTACTTAGTTTGTAATCATCAATATGTGAATTATCTAGTAACTGTTCCAAGAACTGAGCGTCTTCAGCATTTTTCGTTAAATCCTCATCCAGGCCACTTGGAGGGGGTAGCCCCCGAGCTAAAGGAAGAAGAGGAACAAGGGCAGCAAAACTACGTGTTACACTCTGTCTAACAGAATGATCGCAGTCACTCATACACCGCAGAAGAGGAACAACTAACAAAGGAGCATATGGTACCAATTCCACACCCAATCCTTGAACAAGCAAACTAATAAGTATGCCAGAACCTTGTCTAGCATGAACAGATGTAGCATCCCCCAACATAGGAATGGCATTTTGAATAACAGCTGCCATTACATTTGTTGCCATTGACTTGGCCATTGAAGTAATACACCTTGAAGCAGCTAACCTAACAGCAGCATGGAAATGACGAACACATACAAAAATGCAAGGGAGAAGAGTAAGCAGTCTGGATTTCAACATCTCGTCCAGCATTGGAGATAAGGAACGCACCACCTGCATATCAAAAATTAAAAGAAACCCATAGCCAAATATATAAGAGATTGCTCCACTCAACCGTAAGGCCCAAATTTACACTTCCATTTGAAATTTCAAGGATATAGAGAACAAAATTAAACACAAGAGCACAATGTTATTGTAGATTTAACTTGCTCTCCTTGTTTCCTAATTTTAGAAGTGCAAAATCGCAGAAATCACATGTGCTTTTTTTGGGGGCCTATCTACCACCTTTGTTTATTTCCAGTCTCTTGTTCCAAGATGTCTAAACAAAAAATATTAACAAGTTCTCCTTGCTTTCAAGATAAATCATGCTCTATTATTTTCATCCAAAGATACTATACTCCAAATTAAGGTATATTGCACCAATAAGTACCAAATAATGCCAGAATATAGAAATAGCATTTCAAAATGTGTACATCATCACAGACATGAAGACTTCAAGACAATATTTTTCATGATAAAACCAAATCAATAAAACTTGCAAATTTTTTCTCCTATTTTTTATCCTTGCCCCGATCCAAAAGAGATTAAAATAAGCTTCTCCAAATGAATGCATCCACAACAAAGACACTAGCACTAAATAATGTGAAACAGATAAAATCTAAAAGAGAAATGCAAAATACCTGAATATTGTTAATAAGAATTTGAGGATCTTTAACATGATCAATTGTTTTTGCTATTTGTTGTTCATCTGTGGGACTTCCTGGTATCAGGACTTCAGTGAGGTAATCCCATAGTTTGGGAAGCTTATTAAACAATGAGCAGCCAAACTTTTCACATAAATGTTTCAATGTAAGTTCCGAACCACGTCTGCTTAAGAATCCCTCAACTTTAGTACGGTCTTCACCACCAGCTAGGATATGTACCTTTGATTTTTGTCTCCCAGTACTACTTCCTAATGAGAGAAAATCTTGATCATCAATAACCTCCATAGAACTAAGAACCTCTGCCTGAGGTGTCTCACAGGGATCCATGCATGTTAAGTTACAAATATTCTTGATTAACTTATCATTTGGACTGGGTTTACGTGTAATACACCGAGAAATTAACTCAGCAAGTGCCTCGGCAGCCTTTTCTTGTAATATCTCCTCCTTCAAAAGACAAACACGCATCACAATTTGAGGAAGAGCAACAAATTGGCATATTGTCTTTGCCTATAGACTAAATGCATGAAGTGGATACCTGCTCTCTCTTAATAGAGGCCATAAGAGGCAAAATTATTGGATTGAGCCGTGCAGGAAGCTCTGACATCCAGACAACAGCAGCAGCGACTAAAGCAGACACACTAACATGCAAATTATTCTGCAGATTATCACAAAAAATAAACAAATTCGTGATGGAAACAAAATCTAGTTCAATAAACAACAATCAATTAAGTTCACATTGCAAAGGCAAAGAGGGTGTAGTGCAAATACTGAAATATTATCACATTCAAATTATCTTCTATGAGACAAATCAATAGCATACCTGAACACATTTTAAATAACCAGCAGTAGTCAGAAGCCGTTGTTTTGATGATTCAATGTCATCAACAACACTCCTTCCCATTGATTCAGTCTCAGCACTATCATTGCCTAATACGGACAACTTTGATGTCAAATTGATTGCCTCATCAACAGTCAACGTATCCACATCTATTTTAATAGATAACAGTGTATTATCATGTATGTTAGATGACTCAATAGCGTGTAATAGCTGGTTAGCCTCATTGCGCATTTTTGCATATGTCCTTGAGAGCTCAGAATATGGAAGAACAGAATCCTTCGTTGGAAATGCAGGGTCAGAACAAGACAATAAATCCAACTGCCATTTCTCAACATGGCGAGGGAATGTAGGCATTGCTCCATGATTATCAGAGAGTTCCTTGTTCTTGATCTCTTTATACCATGATATCAGAATCATCGCTGCAACCTATAAAGGCAGCAGAATGAATCACAGAAAAAGACGTGTCATTATTAAATATCATTAATCAAAATTTACCTGTCGCTGAACCCCAGATAATGATGTAAGAGCATTCCAGAGTGGATCAATAACATGTGCAACAGCACTTTCACGTAATTTAGAAGCAAAAATTCCTAATGCTGATGCTGTTGTCACCCGTGTTTTAGTTACTGACATTTCAGCATCGGTGCCAACAGTTATCTTAACTTCAATGGAAGAATTGTCTCCATTTCTTTCCTGACCCTGCAAGACAGTGTCTTTCCCAGAATCAAAACAAATACTATAACTAGACTCATTATCAAGCTTTACAGCTCTCATTTTAGCCGCTGCTTTAAAATGAGACTTTCTAGGTGGAGCCACAGGCCAGAACATCTTTGTGGAATCCAGTGGTGAACCATATGAGGTAGTTGCAAGCTCTATCCAAGAAGACATGTATAAACCTGCAGAAGCTTCCAAGTCCCCCACAGGGCACTGCATAGTTGGCGGAAATACAAGCATAAGTTTTTTCAACTAATAATGTACGAGTGAACAATGTACATCAGCAAACAAGTATTAAAGAATTTCCAAATAAAATTCAATATGAATGAATTTGAGAAACAATGAAACGTAAATTAATAGTTTATGGACAAACCAACATACCAAGAATTGGACTTTGCTATAATTGAAGGAATTATGCAAGTAACAATGAGAATTCGATTAAATGAATTTGTAAATACTAAAGACTTTCATAAAATATTGAATAATGGTCCAAAATTTTCCGGTCGCAAAAGCACCACACTTACCAATTTAAATTCACAACCAGATATCTCATTTCTATCAGGAACTTGAAGGAATGCAGTTTGCTTCTAAACTTTAGTAGGTTTACATAAGTAATCCATACTAAAATTATCTTTCTAAACCTCACTTGAAGAGCTAAAGGGTAACTCATATCACGAGTGATTGATGCAGAGATTTACATTATGCATTTACTGTAAATATTCTTGCCATCATTGTAATTATTCTTGCCAACATTAGAATATCAGTAGTTAGTGCATTAGCTGTAATTGATGCTATTACCATAATCAGATTGTAAATAATTCTTATTTAATGGAAACAAACCTCAGAAGTGAGGGACACGTTATTTCTGAACCAATTGACAATAGGAAATTGTACTTTCTTATTTTCTATCCAAAATGATAAGGACTTTCATTCAAAACTTAAATAAGCATGACGAAGCAAACTTGGCGACCTGAACTGAAGTGACATATAGATTTGACTGGCCCCTACGAGAGGACATTTAGCATACATACAACAAATTATAAGAGAAATGAATAAACTATATGTTCATGTGGAATAATTCAATGCATAAAATTCCAATCACTTATCCACAAATGCTCCTGAGAGGAGATCAGTGACTGGCAAGAATCTCCAGTCAAGTATGTCTGCAATTGTAATATGACTCCATCAATGCATCTGAACTTCTGCTGAATGAGCTAATTCTTAGCAGCACGCTGCATCAAAACAAGTGAGAAAGAAGAAGCGTTGAATGAAGTGCGAAGAATGAATTGAATCTTCAACATTTGATCTCATAATTATCCAGAAGTGTAAAAAAATGCTTCATCTCCTGCACTTCATTCAGTAATCTTTCCAAAGTCATAAACAACTACAAGGTTTTCATGATAAAATGGTTGATTATCAGAAGTGTCTCCACCCACAATATTCATATCTGGACTGGCTTTACCATCGTCATGTAAAGAATCTTTCTCCAGTTCCAACGTCTTCAAATTATTGCTAAAACCTACTCAAATTCCTTTGGGGAAATAACTGCTCCTCCGTCCAGTTATGGAAAAATTTACTATTTCTCATGATATTCGAAAATATAGAAAATGTTTTTCACCGATTTTGAAATGTGGTATAATTTAATGTCAATATTCTTTCTTCGACCATGGAACAATGAATTGTTTGTTAGTGGTACTGTAGACTTGTTATCACAGAAAATTGTTGTAGACTTATTTTGTTGATATCGTAACTAGCTAAGCTTCTTTTGAAGCCATATTGCTTAGTAGTACATTTTGTTGCTGCTATACACTCTGCTTTGGTCTTTAATAGAGCCACAATTTGTTGTTTATTTGATGACAAAGAATATGTCTCTAAAACTTAGATGAAATACATTACATGAATTGCTTTTCTTCTTCTCAAACTCAATCACTAATAGTATAATCTATGTTATCATTGCTCGAATAAATATGCCTATGTGAAAGTGTACTTTTGATATATCTCAAAATTCACTTTGCAGCTTGTCAATGAGATTGTTGTGGTGAATTCATAAATCTACTCTTAATCCAACTCTATAAACAATATGAGACCTTGTTGCTATTAAGTATCTTAAATTTTCTATCAGACTTCTAAACCTTGTTGTATATACCAAATAACCACTTCCATCCTTCACTAATTTTAATCTTTCTTCAATTATTGTTAATTTGCATTATTTTGCATGCTTACATCTTAAATTTCTTCAATAAATCTCGAGCATATTTCTTTTGCGAGATAAATATTCGTTCATCTATTTGTTGTACCTCGATACCAAGAAAGTAGGACATCAAACCCAAGTTTGTTGTTTGAATTCTTTAACCATAACTCCCTTATTTTTGAATTTGACAAATAAAGTATGCTCGTATTGACATTTATGAAAATCGTTATTTAGAAAGTAAGAAAAAATACAAGTAGATCATGTTTTTGGTGTTTGTTTTAGACAGGGACGGAACCAAAAAAATAAGAGGGGGCGACTATTATAGATATGTTAAAAAACTTTCGATATATATATAAAATATATAAGTTAAAGGTAACTCGATTAAATAAGATAATACATAATACATGACTAACTTTTGCTCCTGGAAGTAAGACAGGAAAGTTGATTTCTCCGATTATCTATTTTTTGAAAACATTGTAAAATTGTTGCATTTTTAATAGTTATAAAGACATCTTTGTCAATATAAACCAAACAATCATTCATTGCCGAAAAAAATAATAAATCAATAAATAAATGTTTGACATTTTTTTTCAAAAAAAGCAACCAAATTTTGGAGGCTAAGACAAGAGAAAAATACGAGCATCGAGTAAACTTGTTGTTCCTAGCAAATAATAGCTGAAAAATATTGTATTTTGCTTTAAAATAAAAAAAAAGGTTGAACATGGTGAACTTATCGTTCTTACTGAGAGAAGGCGTTTTTTTGAAAGTAAGTGTGACTGTGTTGTGGGATGATATTTTACCTGTTTTTGTGTTTTAATATCTATAAAGCGACATAGTTTTAGCCTATAAAAAGAACAATATTTTATTTTAGTCCTTGTTCTTTTTATTTTTAAAAAGCCACCTTAGATGATAAACGATGTAAGTAGTGGTGTTAAATTTGAACCGACATCGGCGAACCGAAATCGAAATCGAAATCGCTGGTTTCGAAACCGGAACTGGACCGAAACCGGTCATGTCTGGTTCCGGTTCCATGGTTCATGGAGCAGTGAACCTACGGTTCCATGGGTTTTGGGAAATAGTGTAAAACGCTGTCGTTTTGTATGCATATGAAAACATCCTTCACTGTTCACCCTAACCCTACCCTTCTCCAGTTCTCCTAGTAATTGCCGCCACAGTCCAGCCTCTGAGCCTCGCCACCAGCCAAAACCAGCAAGCCAAGAACCACTCTTCTCCATCCATGCAAAGTCCCAAACGAAACTCCGCTCTTAACAATCCAAACCTTGCAATCGCTTTCGTTGCCTCCTCTCAGAAGTCAGATCTCAGTCTCCCTTCTCGAACTCCAAGCCTTGAGTGAATCCACCGCTCCACTCCCTCTTCTCCGGTGCCAATGGAGGAGCGATGCTCCTTAGTTGTTGCGGACAAGGGGGGCGGTCGCTGCCCACCCCTTCCCCCTCCCTCCCTCCCTCCCTCTCTTTTCCTTCCATCCCTGTTTTTAGATCATATAGAGCTTTCTTCAATTGATAAACTTTGAATTCTTCTCCTTTTTTCACATATCATAGTGATTGTTCAACATAAACTTATTCTTCAAGTACTCTATTCAAGATATCCAATTTCACATTAATTTGATATATTTCCAATGATTTTAAGCTGCAAGAGAGATAATCATATAAATAGTATCTATTCTAGAAATAGGAGTAAAAACTTCAAAATAAGCAATTCTTGGTTTTTCTTGTAACCTTTTGCAGACAATCTTGCTTTGCAACCAATACGAGTATACCATGCTTTTATTGGAAACATTGTATTTCAAGAGTGATCTTTGATGAGAATGTTAGGTTTAACATATCTTTTGTAATGTCAAACTTTTATCCTTGAAGTCATTGTGACTTCAATTGTAAGTTTTAATGTGCTTTAATATACGTCTAATATGACCATAATAGGTTGACAAATATAGATATGATTGAGTATGTTATGGATTGCAAGTAGAAGCAGGAGCGAATCGAAGAGATTGACCCTATCGTAAAGAGAGCAGATATCACTAGCCGGATGATATGTAAGATTGAGAAGAGTGTGACCATACCCAAATGAAATGATGCGATCATTTATTCGACCTTACGAATCTTGTTAGAGAGATCAAGGAAGTGGTTCATCACATAATAAGGATGATATAGACATGCCTTATTCGTAATCATGATACCAGATTTTAAGAAAAGAGTTTGATATATAGTAGGATTGTTGACAAGATGATTAGCTATTTGGTCTTGAGTGATTATAGTGTATTAATAGAGACCATTTATGATTTATGAAAAATATATTGCTATTATCAAATAGTCTTTGTGGAATTGCACATAGGCAAATAGACAAGAAAGGGTAAAATCATTATGCATTTTCTGGTAGTTGGGCCAATTAGGGCAATTGACCAATTTTAACAATTGGGTGCTAAGTAATTTAAGCTAATAATTAGAAAGCTTATTTCCTTTTAAGTGAAGTTTAAAACAAGCATTATCAATATGAATATAGTTGTCTTAATATCAAAATAAAAGGAAGATAATTATCACTAGTATAGAAAGAAGATAATGAATTTTGATTCAATATTTAAGCCTATTTGAGGCACCACATAGCTAATCATAAACTCTCATTTTAGGATGGAAATAAGTGATTTTATTACTAAATTGATCACCTAAACGGATAACTTGAACCTAGACCTATATGGATGGAAATTAAGAGAGAGAATAAGCATAACACACAAAACTCTAAAAAACACTTTTTTTTCTCTCATTTTTTCTCTTATGTTCGAACCTCCCTTTGCTCCATACCATTGATTTATTCATCATTTGAATAAACAAAACACACATTTAAAGGTTGATTGTCAGGCCTGAAATTGTTGGTATAGCCAAAAATCAACTAGGGTATAAAGGTGAGATTTGATTAAAGTTGAGCAAGTACGCTATCCATTCTATTTTCTGCGTGTGGGAACGTAGGGAGATTACATTTGGGATCTCTTAAGGTGTCATAAAGGTAGTTCCAAAGTAATTTTGGAGCTATAGTTACTTTTCTACTATTCTACACCATTCAACCAATGTAAGGAAGTGAGGAGATTGTATAAAAAACTAAACATTACATTAAAGCTTTGATCTTTACCCTATTTTTATTTTATGTTTTATATTGTGTGATCCTTGGGTTGTATCTATATGTTTACTTATTGTATTTCATTGCCATAAAATGAAAATAAACATTTAGGAAATCCAACATGCAATTTGTACATTAATGGTCCATAAAAATTGCTTTTAGATCATTCCCAAAGCTTTTGCCAACTTAGCACACAAAAAACAACTAGTAGTGTTTAATATTCATGATCTAACCATTCAACCAACATGCAACCATTAAAGATACAACTCATTAATTTCAAAATGTAGAACAATAAGGTCATTCACAAACGCTAATTTCAATTTTGCACACAATGCAATTTCTATAATAATAGACCATTGCAAATAATTGATTTCAGTGAGTGATTCAATAATCAAGATCATATCTGAATGATCAGAACTTTGCAAGAAAAACAGATCACCATCCAATTTGGTAAACCATTGAGTTCTATTGGAAGCTCCACATTTGACAGCATCACAATAGGATTCCATCACATAGATGAATGAATTACAAAGAATAGGATAGCAATATGATGTGTATTCATAGTTTATGGATCAGATTATTCTGATACCATGTAAAAATCCCAAAAATTAAGGGTAGAAAAGAGTAAAGTAGCAAAGAAAGTAATCTTGTAAAAATTGGCATCAAATTAGGCAAATCTCCCATCACTTAATGTTGTTTTATAGTGTAGCCTAAATTACCCTCATCTCATCATATGCCACAATCTTTATTAACAAGTACAAGAACAATATGGTGATATCCTCACATTGGCCTAATAGTCATCTGCTATCTTCTTCAATTCCTTCGTTGTCATCTTGTACTTGATTACCTGTGTTACTAAAGCGGCCATAACCCTTGCAGCATCCAATGTAATATATGAAATTAACCAAGCATAAACCTGCAAGAAGCCAATAATAATAATCCAAATGTCCTTTGTTGATGTTACTTGAAACCCAACTTTCTTGTCCTGCTCTTTTAGTAAAATAATCCACCATTTTTACTATCAAACTGGCCATCAAATTCGCAGCTGAAAGCCCCAAATCAAAGAGCGTAGTGGCTATAGAAGACATATTTTTTGGTAATTCAGTGTAGTAGAATTGACTCTGGCCAATGGCATTGAAGGCTTCTGTAAATCCTGCAAAGATCTGATGTGGCAGTAACCACATTGCAGATAAGTCTAATGTAGCTTTGGGATTATCTGCAAATCCCTTTTTGATTGCAATGTTGCGACGAATGCCCTCTAAGATGGCCATTGCTGCCATTGAAGCTGACGAGAAAAGAATTCCAATTCCCATTTTCTGCATTAAGCTGAGGGCAACATGTTTTCCCTTTATCTTTGATGCCAAAGGGGTAATGATACGGTCATATAAAGCAACCCAAATAACTAGAGTTAGAATCGTGAAGGCACCGAAGGAGCCGGCGGGAATTTCAAAGTTGGCTGTGAGATGTCGATCCAAAGTGGATGTTTGAAGCACTCCAAAAGAGCCTTGGCTTATGGTTACAGCTACCAATACTCCTGTTGACCATATCGGAACTATCTTGATCAATCTCTTTAGCTCTTCAGCTTGATCCACTGTGCATAGATGCCAAGGATTATATGCATTGCCATCTGCTATCAGGGCTTCTTCAGGATATGTTATTATGCAAGCTTTGTTTAGAAACCTGAAACAATGTAAGCCATTTCTCTTTCAGAGATTATGCAAACACACCAAGAAAATTGGGTTTTTCCGAGCCATTTCCGACGAAATTCATTGGAAAAAAGTAGGATTTAGTTGGAAAGTGGTTATCGGAAAACTGGGCATCAGATATTATTGTTTCGACGAATTCCATCAAAAAACTTTGACAAATTTTGTCGAAACGTCGGAATTTTCGATGAAATTAGTTGGAAAAATGTTAACGTAGAAATTCGTACGAAATACTTGGATATAAAGACATTAATACCTTAAGTGTTCACTTGGCACAAGAAGTGTTGATCCATTTCTGTGATGATACTTGGCGGAATGGGAAGATACTTGGATGTTTCGTTTCCTAAAAGAGGCTGCTAGAACCTGAGCATAGCCGGTGAATAGACTAGAATCTGGCTTAGACTTCACATAAAAAGGAGAAGCCGCAAAGAATGAAAGAGCAGACAAGATCATTAGCAGTATTGGGACTCCATAACCAACTGTCCACCCCATTGCATCTTGGATATATACTATGCACGTCATTGCAATAATGACCGAAGCTGAGACCAGAACATAGTACCAGCTGAAGAAGCTTTCTAAAGTTCTTGCAGTATTGGGATTGCCACTCTTGATTATCTGTTCGGCTCCAAAGGCTAAGGAAGATGATCTGATGCCCCCAGCTCCAATGGACATGAAAGCAAAAGAAGAATATAAAAGCAGAAGCTGTAATGTCGTTGCAGACTCGCAGGTTTCGCCCAATTGATCACAGGGTTTTGGTCTTGCTTGTGGAATCGAAGCTGTTAACCATAGTAGAATCATTCCCTGCAAACAAGAATTGCCATAAAAATATTCTGCTTGAGACCATCAATCATTCTACTCATTTTATAAATGGAGTGAAAAATCATATTTAATCATTTTGTGACTGTGATGTAGTTTATGAATAATCACCTAAATTAATATTGTTAAAGAAGGAATTAATAGTATAATAATGTTAAGATTTAGATGTATATGTATAAATGCTTCCGTATTTCAAGGCATTTTGCTGACTTCTACAAAAAAAAGTCTTTAGAAAAGAAAGGTAAAAACATGGAAGTAAACTTGGTTAGACATGATATCTTTGCTAATGACTACTATTCATGACAGAGAAAATGTTGAACATTTACATATGTTTGATTTGTTTTTTGTATCCCGAAGAAAAAAATAGATTATTTAATTGGTGATGACAATGTTAATACCAATTAGTCATTCTTGTTTTTATTTTAGTGATTTATTTTTTTTAAATACTTTTTTTAATCGATATTAGAATATTTCTGTTTTGAACATATAATAGTTCTATTATTTGAATCTTATTTTTTACATAGTTCTTAAATGAATTTTTTTCAAGACACCATGAATTTTAATCAATCATTTATAGGCACATAATGATGACAATTCTCCTTCAGAAAGAGACATGAGTGTCAAGTTAAAGTTATAGATTTTTTTTTCTCATACTACTAAAACGTATTCTTTAAATACCACATCATTTGAAACTTGCCTAAAAAAATCACATATATAAAAACTCAATTATCACACTAAAAATTACTCATCCAAACAGAGATATCTTTGACATCTACACAATTATTTTCTCCTCTCGCTTCCTCATTTAAACTATAAAATTTTACCCACTCTCTATAAAATCAAATCTTCATTACTATAACCTGCAACAACAAAAGCGATATACTCCTCTCTTCTCTTTTTTTAAGTAGCAAACTCTCTGCAATTATGTTAATTCAATTTCAAAAAGATTTCTTGTTGATTAATTATTATAAAGTTGCTATTTATGTAGCGCATTCAATATATTCATGTTCAAAAGCAGATAACATGCTATAGTAGATAGTGAATTCGGTTTTTATAAATGAATTCATGTGTGTTTGACAGTTTATTGAAACGATATTGTGAAGGATCAGTAATTTCAGGTGAAAATTATTGTTTTTTTGACAATCTGTAATTTTATGTAATTTCAGGTGAAAACATTATTTGTTGATATGTTGTGAATAATTTGTCGATAAACTATGTATATGTTGGTGGCTAAGTTTTTTAGTGACACAATAAAATTATATGTGTAGACTGCTTGTAGACAACTTATGCGTTACTTCAAAAATATATGTGTGGATACTTTGTAGATATGTTATAGATATTTATTGTATGTGTGAATATTTTGTCGATATATTGTGGATATTTATAAAAATTCAAAAACATAAACTGAATTTATAAAAAAATCAATGTCCACAATATATCAATAATACATCCACAAAATGATTAAAGATACTTTGTGGATATATTGTGGGTATTTACAAAAATACAACGTCCATAACATATCCACAAATTGATTAATGTGTAGATATTTTGTGGATATGTTGTGAATATGTAGTATTTATGAAATAAATTTGAAGAGGTGACATATAATGGTATATGGTTCAAAAAATATTATTTATGAAAAAGTTAAACTTTAAGGTGATATGTGGTAACCTTCTCCCTCTATATTTAGCATGATTAACTAGGCTAAACCAATAAATAACCCCCATGAACTTAGACTTATTATCTCTCTAGTCCTTTCAACTAATTTTGTATTCTCTCAGTCCATTTAACTTCTAAAATTGTTGCATTTAAATACAAAAATTAACGTCGTTATTTTTTTCCGTTAGTTTAGTAAAAAAAATATTTTGTAGCCTTTCAATCCCCTAAACTTATAAATACATAATATTTAACTAAAAATCATGACATTCTGATGAATTAATAATATTATTTAAAACATTAATAATTGTAAATTTGAGCTAGATTCTACAAAACTACAGAATTTAAATATTTTAAATCATAACATCATCTAGCGATCAACACAGTTTGATTCAACTCAGTTTTTTAATTGAATTGTTAACCATCCAAATTGATCTGCTCAATTAATCACTGGTTTGGTGTGAAAAAAAATCCAATATTTTTGCTAGAAAACTTTCGACGAATTTCGTTGAAACTTTCAGACACAAATCTGTTGAAAATTTGTGACAAATTTCGTTTAATTTTTTTGTAGTTGTAATATTAAAATCGATTTTAAAAATATGATGCTTTTCTGACAGATTTCGTTAGAAATTTTTAACACTAGCAAAAAAATATGCAGTCTTTTCCATCCATAAAAATATTTCAAATACAAAAAAAATTAAATGAATTTCATCACAAATTGACAAATTTCGTCTGAAGTTTTCGATGAATTCGTCATAAATTTTCCAGCAAAAAATATTGAATTTTTTCACATCGAGCCGTCGGTTAATCGAACCGATTGATTTGGATGGTTAACAGTTTAATTTAAAAAATTGACTTAAATCAATCCATATTTACCGCTAGATGGTATTATGATTTAAAATATGTGTAAAATATTTCGATTCTGTAATTTTATAGAATCTAGTTCAAATTTATAACTGTTAATATTTTAGACAATATTATTAATTCATCGAGATGTCATGATTTTTTGTTAAATATTATCTATTTAGAAGTTTAAGGGGTTGAAAGGATACAAGATATGTTGTTTTACCAAACTAACGGAAAAAACTAACGGTGTTAACTTTCGTATTTAAATGCAACGATTTTAAAAGTTAAAGGGATTGAGATGATACAAAATTGGTTGAAGGAGCTAGATGGATAATAAGTCTAAGGTCAGGGGACTATTTATGGGTTTAGACTGATTAACTGGGTCATCCTGAAACAACAATGATGCAAAAAACTATCTAAAAGTTCATGTGAATTTTTAGGTTGCATTAAAGAAAACTAAGAGCAATCCTAATGAGGTAATTACCCCCAGTATAGTTTTTTAAGTTTGCTTTTTGAGTTTTGGCACTGCACGTTTGATTATTGAGGTTATGGGTATAGTTTAAATTGATTTTATTATTATGTTATTTTACTATTTATATATTACACTTTTAGCCAAACCATATCTCACACGTTGAAATTTGAAATTAAAAGATACTGCTGCATTAAATGCGCGCTCTTTCATGTTATATTATGCATGTGAACGTTTGTGAACTTCCGATTCTTGTGATGAAGTGTCCGTAAACACATATGTCAGCCTGTACATGTGAACTTATCTAAACTACAGTGG
>CANYCX010119803.1:0-12519 GCA_948193385.1 Breynia disticha f. nivosa
GATAAATGAAAAAGTAAGTAAAAGATTAGTCTAAAAGCACAAGAAAAATTTAGAACATGAATCATTTAAATATATTATATTCAAAATAAGTAAATAAGAATAGAAATATATTATATTCAAAATAAGTAAATAAGAATAGAAAGAAAGTGGTCTGTGTGAGCTAAGATGCTTGAAAAAGATGAGCTGAAGTGAAAAACATAGTATAAAATGAAAGTAAAACAATAAAAATGCAAAATAAGAAGTTCAAATGAAAAAAAAAGGTGAAATGCAAAAATAATGTAATAAAAAAATGAAATATCGTGTACCATGCAATTGTCCCTTCAAACTATTTCAGTCTTCAGACCCGGCCCAACCCGTCTTATTCTTATCATTCTCCAATCGAATTTTACCAAAACGACACCGTCCTATCTATCTAATTCACTAACACTACTTGATCAGTTGAACCCTAGCTCTAAAACCAATTCTTCAGCAAACACTCTCCTTCAGCAATCAACCTCTGCAATTTTCACCTTTGCTTCAACGCCTTGTCGATAGAACGACAGGGCGTTCAATAAAAATCAAGAAATAAGCATGGCAGACGTTCAAATCATGAGGGAAATTGAGGCCAGAGCTGCCTTTATTGGCTACGATCTCAACGACATTGACGTTAGCCAAATCCAACTCCCTCCTGGAGAAAACTGTGGTATTCTTAGGTAATTTTTATTTGCAAAACTATTTATTTACTTTTTTTTCTTTTCATGGTTAATTTATTTTTTCGCGAATGTGGTTTTTTTTTTGTTTTATCTATCAGGTTTGAATTGATATCTGTTGTGGGTTCTCGTTTAATTTAGTTTTATTTTTTTGGGTTTTAATGATTTAGGTTTTTGAATGTTGGGTTTTAATGATTAGATATTTTGGGTATTTGATATTACTGTGAAGTGTTGTGCGTGAAGTTTTAGATTTAAAATACGATCCATGCTATGTTGTTTTGTTTGTTCGTGCGAGTAATAGAATTTGTTTGTTTAAAATATGTTTTTTTATTCTTATATGTTATTCATGCGAGTATAGATAACAGAATATGTGTTTTTTAAACTTTAAGCAATTCATTTTAAAAAATATATTTTTTTATTGAAATCAGTCCTGTAGAGAATGAATGATTTAATGCGCTGCATTGTGCAGTGATGACGAGGATCTTATTCATCAAGAAGATTTGGATTTTGATTCGGGGTTTGGGAACATTATTGTCGTGGATAACTTACCCGTGGTTCCAAAAGAGAAGTTTGAAAAGTTGGAAGGTGTTGTGAGGAAGATTTATAACCAAATTGGAGTTATCAGAGAGGATGGGCTATGGATACCTGTTGATCCGGACACACAGAAGACATTGGGATATTGCTTCATTGAATATAACACTCCTCAGGTACATACAGTGTTTGTATGTTTCTTGGCAGCTACATTTGTTGCAAAATTGTGATGCATGGGCTCATAGGCTTGATAGTTTTTAGGTGAGGTCAATTTGTCTGATTTATGTTGGTGTAAATTTTAGGAAGCAGAGCTAGCGAAAGAAAAGACCAATGGGTACAAGTTGGATAGGGCACATATTTTTGCTGTCAACTTGTTCGACGATATTGAGAAGTATATGAAAGTTCCAAATGAATGGGCGCCTCCTGAAAGTAAAGCTTATGTTCCTGGGGTAATTATATCCACTGTTGTTTCTTTTTTAACTCAATATTTCTATATAGTACATTGTTATTGCTGTACTGCTATATTTTATATTGTAGTTTATGCTCACCACTCTGCTTTGTACCTGCCATTCAGGAAAATCTACAAAAGTGGCTTACCGATGAGAAGGCCAGAGATCAGTTTGTCATTCGTGCTGGCTCGGATACTGAGGTGTTCTGGAATGATGCCAGGCAGCTGAAGCCAGATCCTGTTTATAAGCGTGCGGTGAGTTGATATGATTAATGTACTGTTATTTTCGTTTCCCCAATTACTTTAGTATTTTATCATATTTAGCGTAAGACTTGAAATTTATCATGTGTTGGCTACTTGTCATTGTCTGACTCGAAATAAGATTTGCCCCATTTTTCTCATTTCTCATAAAAATGTTGCTAATTCTGTTTTGACTAACGGGCGTAATCTATTTTTTTATCTTTGCAGAATTGGACAGAGGGCTTTGTGCAGTGGTCTCCACTTGGGACTTATTTGGCCACAGTCCACAGGCAGGGTGCTGCAGTTTGGGGCGGTGCAACTACATTTAATCGGTTGATGCGCTATGCTCATCTACAGGTTTAATACAAATCATTGGATTATTTTGGTTTTTGTTTCCTTCATAATTAATAACTTTTGTGCTGTGAATGGCAGCTTAAACTTATTGATTTTTCTCCGGGTGAAAAATATTTGACTACATACAGTAGTCATGAGCCAAGCAATCCTCGTGATGCAAATGTGAGATTTACTGTTTCTGAAACTTTCCACTCATTTTTTTTGTTGACTCTATTGGGGCTTGCTCTGATATGGTTTTTTTGTTTAGAGGGTGGTTATAAACATTTTTGACGTAAGGACTGGTAAGGTGATGCGTGATTTTAAAGGAAGTGCAGATGAGTTTGCACTTGGAGGAGCTGGTGGTGTTGCAGGAGTATTTGGGCCTGTTTTCAGGTGATTGTTCTTTTACTCTCTTTGGGGTCTTCACTGATTTCCCAATCTGTTTCTTTGTATTGATGTGTTATAATAAATTCCCATTGAGTGTTAATTTAATTTATTTCAAGGTGGGGTGGTGGAAAAGATGACAAATATTTTGCCAAATTAGGAAAGAATATGATCTCTGCTTATGAAACTGAGACATTCAGCCTTATTGACAAGAAATCTATCAAGGTGGATAATGTAATGGACTTCAGTTGGTCGCCTACTGATCCAATTATTGCTCTTTTTGTTCCTGAGCTCGGTGGAGGAAACCAGCCTGCTAGAGTAAGTAACTTCATTTAATTTAATTGTGTACGCTTAACTCTGAAGTGATTTCATTATCTAAGTTCTAAAATACATTCTCCTATTTATGAAATTTATAGGTTAGTCTTGTCCAAATCCCTAGCAAGGAAGAGTTGAGACAGAAAAACCTCTTCAGCGTCAGTGATTGCAAAATGTACTGGCAAAGCAATGGGGAATACTTGGCTGTGATAGTTGATCGTTATACGAAGACCAAGAGAAGCACATACACTGGTTTTGAACTGTTCCGTATAAAAGAACGGGACATTCCCATTGAGGTTTTAGAGCTGGACAACAAGAATGATAAGATCATTGCCTTTGCATGGGAGCCTAAGGGCCACAGATTTGCTGTGATTCATGGTGATAGCCCTAGGCCTGATATCAGCTTTTACT
The DNA here is from genome assembly GCA_948193385.1 of Breynia disticha f. nivosa. Taxonomy (NCBI): domain Eukaryota; kingdom Viridiplantae; phylum Streptophyta; class Magnoliopsida; order Malpighiales; family Phyllanthaceae; genus Breynia; species Breynia disticha. The sequence continues at coordinate 3,352 of CANYCX010119803.1, forward strand.
CCATGAGGACTTCTTCACATACTAGCAGAGTCTCAAAGCTTATCACTCTTAAAGGCAAGCAAGCAAATGCTTTGTTTTGGTCACCTGCTGGCAAGTACATTATACTTGCCGGATTGAAAGGCTTCAATGGGCAATTGGAATTCTATAATGTTGATGAGCTGGAAACAATGGCAGCAACTGAGCATTTTATGGCAACAGATATTGAATGGGATCCTACTGGAAGGTGATTTTTCTGTGAAAGCTGATACCGTCTGTTATTGAAGAGCTGTTCACAAGAATTGTGCACTTAAGATTAATGTTTGAAATTACACGTAAAAATTACACGTATCAAATTGTTTTCTTCCTTGTGTAACGCAACATTTTTTTCCACAATTTTTCCGTATTTACGAATGTGTTGTGTTGGTTGTGTACAGGTATGTTGCTACAGCAGTTACTTCTGTACATCATGAGATGGAAAATGGGTTCAACATTTGGTCCTTCAATGGGAAGCTGCTGTATCGTATTCTCAAGGATCATTTCTTCCAGGTAGAGGATGGTTTCAATGAATTGTTAGTTTAATGATGGGTGTGGTATAGGACTAGAATTGTAGTTTATACTGTTTTGTTATATAGGAAATCAAATGTTGAAATAACAGAGGTGAATGGATTATCAAAATTTGATTGCTAGTTGATTTGTTTTAGGTGGTCTGTTCAATTATAATTTATGCATAATCATTTACTGAAGTTTTGGATTTCATTTAATAACAGTTTCTCTGGAGACCAAGACCACCTTCTCTATTGAGTGCTGAGAAAGAGGAAGAGATCTTCAAGAACTTGAAGAAGTACAGCAAGAAGTATGAGGCGGAAGATCAGGATGTTTCTCTGCAGCTGAGCGAGCAGGACCGGGAGAAGCGTAGAATGCTCAAGGAAGAATGGCAGAGGTGGGTAAATGAGTGGAAGAGAATCCATGAGGAAGAGAAACTTGAGAGACAGAAGCTAAGAGATGGTGAAGCCAGCGACGAAGAGGAAGAATATGAAGCTAAAGAAGTGGAAGTTGAGGAATTGTTGGACATCTCAGAAGAAGTGCTTCCTCTAGAGTTTGAGTAAGGTTTTGTAGGTAACTTTTGATTCTCCAGTATCACTCTTGAAGAGCTCCTTCTGGTTCGTAAGTTATTGAACGTTAACACCCTGAGTCGATTTAAACATCTGGTGGAGAACAATTTGTACTTTTTTTATTTCTAGATTTTAAAAGGATCTGGTGTTGCAATTTTGTGGAATAGCACCAATTTTGTCAGATAGTGTGTTTTTTTTTTAATTTATTTGTTGAGAAAAGTGTCGCTGCCTACCAAGTACCAATGACAAAAATCTGTCGCTAAATCTTTTAGACGTGTAATAATTTTATCGTGTTTTTTTATATAAATGTTATTATTTGTAATATAAATATTATAAAAAGTGAATTCGTATTGTTCATGTTGTGTAATAAACGTACATTGACAACTCCTTTAGTTGTAATCGATTATAGTCGATCGCAAAATTTTGCCGATAAACAGCTTCTGTCGGTAGGTACAGCTCGACGAAAACATAAAGGCGGGATTTTTGGTATTTTATGGATCCTCGGTCAATAAACTTGAGTGAATGTGTCGCTAAAAGTTGGTTGCCGACGGTTTATGGCCTTCGTTTGTAAATAACGACGGACGTTGTACGCTAATTTCAGTGTCGATGGTATTTGATGATGCAAGGAAGAAAATGTGAATATGAGGCAGTAAAAATGGAAGAAATGCGTATGAGAGCATTGAATGAGTCAAATTTGAGTGGTATAATGGCGATATGCTTATTTGAATTTTATATGCAAGAAACACAAGGACAAGAGTCAAAGTGAAGCACTTGTACATTCCAGAAACTGGGTAAGGCGGCTGGTCACATTCCATTTTTCCCATTCTGGATCGTAGTGGAAGAATGTTTTTGAAGTGGGATTTCTTTATAAAAAAATAAAATAAAAAGATATTATGAAAATCTTTGTGATGAGGGTACCAAAACATTATTAAAGAAAGATATTAATTATTCTTTTGCAATACTAACCATTATCGAGAGATCGATAGTCTTATCTTTTTCAACAAGTGATCAAACATGAAGTTTGTGAGTCTTAAGTAAATAGAGTAGTGTTATATAATATCAAAGGTGATTTGGTTTTATAGCACTTCCACTTATAATAATTCAAAGGGGGCAACCTAAGTGCTCTATCGTGGACTTAATTATATATGAGAAGAGAAGGCATGGAAATTTTGTACGGTATGCATTTATTCAAACTAATTATAATTCGAGCAGTTATTTATTAATTAATATCACAATATCATTGAAGTTGTTATGAATAGAAGGATTGATTTGATGTTTTTTAAATCATTTTCAACTTCGCATACATAATTAAATCACTCTATATATTTTGATTTCCTTCATATTAATGTGTAGATGGTTTGACCAAATTAGGTCTGAAATTAGTAGGACTTTCATCTTCCAATCCATTTGTGCAGATGTGTGTGTTAATGGGAACATTGGGTTATCCATTTGCTTAGAATCAATACTACATAGTTATGTAAATCTCATTAATTGATTACACAATCTGAATGAATCATCAGTGTCACTACAAGAAAAAAGAAAAATAGTGACGGAAATTAGCAATGGCACATTCTTGTCGCTATTTAGCAACGGAAAAACAATACAAGACGAAAAAATAAGCAGTGACGAAAATTAAAATTATTAGTGACGGTACAAATTTCCCTACCGAATATACTGTCACTAAATTTTGGCGGAAATGAGCAAATGCCGTAACAATATAACGATAAAAATAGCAACAAAATCCTAGTACCTATTTATTTATCATAGCCTTTGTTTGGATGGATGAAATTGAGTGGAAAGGAAAGAAATTTTAAGTGATGGAAAAGAATTGAAAAGAATAGAAGAGAAATGATATTTTCTTATTCATGTTTGCCAATTTCATTTCTATCCCTTTCTCACTAAATTGGTGGGAAATATTTCAAAGAAAAAATACAAAGATCAGAAATGTAATTTCATTTTCTTTCTCTCCTCATTAAATTTTTTCTACCTATCCAAACAACTAAATGATGAAAATTCATTTTCTCTTCTTTTTTTTTTTCCATCCAATTCCATCAAACCAAACAAAGGCTTAATGACAGCTCTTTCCGTGACAATTTTCCACTTAAAAACCCTAGTTGGAGGGAATTTTAGTGACGGATGCTCACTACTAAGTACATTAATCCAAATCATGAATTAAACCAAGTATGCTTACTCCAAAGTATATTAAAGATTATCAGTACAAGAACTCATTATTTTCATACTCCCTCCGTTCCTCCTCGAAGATAGATACACTTTCTATATATAGTGTCCCAATATATAAGCACACTTACCTTTTTAAACTCATTTATGATAAATATTGACATTTTTACCCTCATTTATGAAACAAATTTTTAAATGGTGGTCTTTTCCAATAAAACCTTTTAAGGACATAATAGTAATAATACATAATTTAACTAACTTTAACTACCACAACTACTAATTTCTTAAAAACTGCAAAAGTCAAACTATGTCTATCTTTATGGGACAGAGAGAATATTATTTAAGAAAACCAGTTATTAGCTAAATTAGTGCCAAACGTGTAATCCATTCCAATCCAATTGAAGTGATTATTCATTGGTGAATCCTATTTATGTTATAAATCAATCGAGCCACCCAACGAAAATGTTAATATTACTTCTTCTAAGGTTCATAATTATTGAAGAAAACCAATGAGAAGCTTAATTAGTGCCAAACATTTAATCCTTTCCACTTAAACTCATAATTCATTCATGCTCTTCACCAATTGTGCACTCCAACGAACATTTCAGTATCTAAAGTTCATAGTACACAACAAATCAGAATCTATGTTTAATTTGTTAAAATAATTTATGCTTTTATTCAAGATACCATGTATGTGAAGGCCTTCTCTCATAATACTCCAGCAGCACAGCATCTACACTGCAGATCCATGTAATTTGTTGTTCATCACCCAACACCTGCTTGTTGCTGCTGTGCTACTTGCTGTGCTGCTGGAGTATTCTGAGACCTTCAAATGATATTATCTTGTTGGCCAGTGTAAAAGTGTCATCTTTATAAACCGATGTTATAAAAATGGACCGAACTGATTGATTGAACTAGTCACCGGTCTGATCTCAGTCAGATCGGTCTGCAAGCGAACCAGAATTAAACCAGTGAAAATCAAAGAACTGATCGTTTCAACTAGTGAATCGGACCGATTTTAAGTATTACGAAGAGTTTTAATTTCAAATCTTCCTTTTCCTTGTCCAATGATGCATTCATATCTTTAACTACTTGGTAAATCTCCTTCATCATATTTAGCATTGTGGTTTCAATCCACAAATTCGTATCTCAGGCCATGAGACTTTCCGATTTTTATTTTCTCGAAATTCTCAACTCCGCAACTTATAAATTTTATTTTCTCACATACACTTTGTTTGGTTGATGGGTACAGGAGGGTAAATAATAGAAGGGGAAGGGATAGTAATAACCGAAAAGTAATGGAAAGGGACGAGAAGAGTATATAGAAATCTTTACATTGTTTGGAAGAGAAAAAAACATGAGTATAACTAATAGAATGGTAGATACTAATTTTAAAAGTCAATATACGAGATTACCCTTATTTTAAAAATAATCATATTAAAAATAATATTACGACCTGTAAAAAAAAATATTACAATGCAAAAATAATTATCCCATAAATGCATTTGCATAGCAATTTCTGCTGAACACATTGAAGCAACCACTAACCACAAATCAAAGCATTAAGTTATTTTCAATCAAGTAAGATAAGCTATAATATTGATGCTAGATGGTTTGAATTGGTCTTAAGCTTAGTAATTGTCAAACTTAACAATCAAGTTGAATTGACACGTAGAAATGTGCTTTAGTTTATCGTATCATCTTTCTGCTTGAAGCTATTTCAACAAAATAACTTGCATTATGACATTTCGTTTGCTCTTCCTCTAACTTCTCATATCCTAAACTGTGACCATTTCTTTATACATCTGTCAAAAAAGAGTCTAAACAAATCCATATAGAAAAATAAATGTCTAGGATTAATAACTAGTGATAGATAACACCTTCTAGGTAATGTAGACCCATATAACATTGAAATATCATGTTACTGAATTATGTAATAGTCTTATAAAAAATATAGATAAGACTAGTAAAGGGTTTCTTCTTTCTAATATTAAATTCACATTAGAAATATATAGGGAGAATGTTGTGATATTAATTTTTTAATAAGGACAATGAAGAAATATATTTTGTTCTATCTTATACACTCCAATTTGGGGTGTAGCAAAAGTGAGGATTTATAAGGGTAAGGAAGAGTAAGACGTACTCTTATGCACCCTCCTGTTCAATTCTAAAATTGTTTGGCAAACAAGGGTAAATGTATACCCTTCCTTTATGCACTCTTCCTTTTCCTCTTGTACGTCCCATCCAATAATTCTAACTTATAAACAACACCGCTGTTCTTACTCTTCTTTCTTTGGTATAATGACACAGTTATTACGAATTATTTAAGGATTAACGATATGAAATTTGTTAATTTGCTGTTAAAAACCATGAAGTTACAAAAAGTCCAACGATGAAGAATTGGATGTTAGATATTGTAAAGAAACCTAAACTTTTGAGTTGTGAAGGAGCATCTCATAATTCGTCAATGACGTTCTTCTTCTTCTTCTTCTTATTCTTGGGGTTGGTGAGTCCCGCAATATCGTTTCATTGGATAACAACATTGCCCTTCACTCATTTGTTCATGTTAGATCTATCATAATTGTGTCGTGCTATTTCTTATTACATTGACTTATTTACAACATAAATATTACAAACAGTGAATTTGTGTCGTTCGTAAACGCGTACTTACAAATGGTGTTATCGTATACAGTTATAAGGTTGTACAGCTGCATCCAATTGCTTATAAAAACGATGCATACATGTGCAGTTTGGTTCACACAACCGAACCAGAGCGAAGAGTTAAATTAGGGCCATGTCTGTGAGGAGTGTATTGTTGTTGTATGCATGTGTTGTATGTTTGTGGTTATCTTTGAAGGAAGTGTATGGGCAAGAAGGACGAAAATTGGTGGAGAGCCATTCCCACACCATTCAACTCACCTCTCTCTTACCATCCCATTCTTGCAAACCTTCCTCCCAAGGTTACTCACTCACTGCTTATATCTTCCTTTCTTCTTTCTCCGATCTATTCACTTTTAAATGGTTTTAGCTACGAAATTCATCGCACTACATTTCTTTTTAGTATTTGTAATCATAAAATCGTAAAATTTGCAGATTAATTGAAGATAGTAAGTTTCTTTTTTAAGTAGATAATGAGTCGCTTATCTTTAACTAATTTAATTCTCATTTTCTCTTCCCTTTTCTTTTTATTACTGACCGTATTGATTTTTGCGTTTTCTTTCAAGTTGTTCAGCACAATCACGTTTGAGATTATATATTTTGAGATTGTTAAAAAAATTTTAATTATAAAAGTAATCAACTTGAGATTCTATATTGTCAAAATAATTAGATTTACTATTTTTACAATTATATTTTCTAGACATTTTTACAATACACAATCTCAAACATATCTATTTACATAATTTTTCCATTTAATTTGTCCAAGACCAAAAGTGAAGTTTTGCACTAAAGTCCAAGGGTTTCAGTAATTATGCAAATGATTAATTACATTATTATACACTGTTTTTTATTTTATTAGTAGAAACACAGATATTTAAAATTTTTGTATAGAGTTGTATTTTTTAGTTTTTTAATTTTATTTAGTACAAAACGAGCTTGTCGTAAGTATAAACTATAAACTCGATATAAACTTTATATATGAATTTAAATATTTTTATGTATAAATTTATATCAATTTTTTTACGAATTTAAACTTAATATAAAATTTTAATTTGATATATAATAAAATTTTATATTTTTTATGAATTTTTTAAAGAAAAATTTTATATAAATTTTTTATCATTTTAAACTAAATATTAGAGTTGTGTAAGATGTATATCAATTTTATATACTTCAAAACTGAAATATATTTATAATTTAATAAATAAAAATATAAATAATTTTAAATTATAACTAATTTACAAATTAATAATAAAAATAAAAATATACATATATATAAAATCAACCATATGCAAATGAGGTTGATAAGGCTCCTCCATACTAGGGATGTAAATGAGTCGAGCTACTCGTGAACTACTCGAGTTTGGACTTGATAAAAGCTCGTTTGAACTCATTTCGTTTACAATCAAGCTTGTTCATGAACAAAATAGTAGTATCGGATAGTTAAACGAGTCGGGTCTGAACAAGGTAGTACTCGGCTCAAAAGCTCGCGAACAAGCTCGTTTAACGTTCGTAAATAAACTCGATTACAAATTTGATTTTTTATATTAATATGTGGCTTTCATATTTTTGTTGTATTTCAAATATGCATATGATTTATTTAAAAGTAAATCATTTTCATAATAAAATTATATTTTGATAAAATATATAATAAATTATAATAAATTTTATTATATTAATTAAAAATGATAATTTTATTATATAAAATACTAAAAAATATTTATCATATTTAATAAATGTGTTAATTTTTAATTTTATATTGAATAAAATTGCCTTTTAATTTTTCGTTTAACAAAGCTTGCAAAGCTCGTGAACAAGCTCGTTTGTTCGTGAACTTTAAACAAGTCTGTTCGTGAACAACATTTTGAGCCCGATACAAAGCTCGGCTCGAGCTCGAACTCGTGAAATTTTAAACGAGTCGAGCTCGATTACTCTAAAACTCGGCTTGACTCGACTCGTTTACACCCCTACCCATACTTACATTAGGGGTGATAATTTTCAACATGACATGATCTGACACACATTTTAAGTGAGTTAGTATTTTGCATAAATATTTTCGAGTTATAAATGAGTTGACTCATTTAACCCGTTTAAACAAAATTAAATACAATTACACTAATTGTGTTAAATGTGTTATAGATTGACACAACCTATTTAAACCAATTTTAAACATGTATTTTGAATTTATACCAAGTATTCTAAATTTATACTAAGTATTTTTTTTTGTCTGAACCTCTCGGTATCCCGACACATTGGCCGAGACTAATCCGGGTTTGGAGCGAGAGGCACAGCTCCTCCCTCAAGGGAGCGACTCTCCTCGGACTCGAACTTGGGTTCAAGCTTTTATGAGAGAGTTTGATTGTCAGTCCAACGAACACCTCGTGGGTTCTAAATTTGTACTAAGTATTCTAAATGAATTCTTGATTGAATCTTTAGATTTAGTGTGTTTATGTCTATATATTTAAACAAACATAATCATGTTATGTCATTTCGTGTCGTGTCGTGTTTAATGTGTCAAATTGAACCAGTTTAAGCTAAACATGTTTGGTCGTGTCTTGTCTTGTTTAACGTATAAATTGGACTTGTTTAAACTAATCGTGTTAAATGTATTGTGTTGTGTCGACACAGTTATTAAATGAGTCGTGTTCGTTTTCTAGAAATTGACACGTTTATTAATCGTGTCGTGTTCGTGTCCTGTATAATCGTGTCAGAGACATGTGTCGACACGACACAAACTCGACTCGTAAACATAAATTGTCAACCCTAACCTAAATCCGTTTAAAAAAGCTGGTTACCAAAAAGGTGAACCCGTACCCATTCGATTTGTGATAGATAGGATTTTAATTATAGTCGATTTCATATAGCTTCATCTCTGTTTTTTATTACAAATTAGTTACAGTTTAATTTGATATTTAGTTTAATTCTATAAAGTTTTATATATAAAGTTAAAATTTATAAATTTTATAAAAACGTAACTATTTAGTATATATAAAATTATGATTATATATGTGTGTGTGCGCACGCATACATATACATATATATATATATATATATATATATATATATATATATATATATATATCAACACACATTGAATAAAAAAACAATCAACAGTGAGTTAGAGCTTATTAAACATAAAATTGTTAATTTTTGGGGCGTTACAGCTCTCCCCCTTAAGAAATTTCGTCGCCAAAATTTGAAGCAAGTTAGGTTTCAAGTCAACTTAACTTGCTTAACCTCC
>CANYCX010120321.1:0-12016 GCA_948193385.1 Breynia disticha f. nivosa
TGAGATTATTCGTTAATTTTTCCGAGTTTTATTATAATAGTTTTGAATTTATTCGTAATAGAATTAATTAATAATTAGAGAATTGAGTTTGAAATTAAGTTAGAAATACGTTATATTGAGTTATTCCTGATTGGAGTAACAATAGGGAAAGGATTAGGGTTCCGGCTAGGGTTTGCGGAATTGAGATTTAAGGAAAATTACTAGGACATGCATTAAATTAATGATTATTTTGATAAGTATAGATGAATTGTTGATTGATTGTTGTTAAATAATTAATATATATTATAGGACGGCAACGTAGCTGAGTCGGACGGGACGCGAGTTCGCACCAGTCCGAGTACTTCAGCTGAGAGGTGAGTATATCTCACTATTTGGCTTATTTAAAATGAATGGTTAGATATATTTATTTACGATCGAATTGTTAGTGATATTGCGAATATGAGTTGCTTTTATATGTTTGATAGCGAACGAGATATGAATATGATTTTCACGTACGAAATCGAAAATACGAATCCGAGAATGAAATAAAAATGAAAAAGGAAACGAAATGATTATATGTGCGTATTTATATGAGTTCCGATATGAACTATATGATATGATTTATTTCAAATGAAAATGGAATCGTAGATACGATTCACATGAAACAGGTACGCAAAATGAAAAGGAATACGAAACAGGTACGTGAACGTGCTTATGTTTTCTATATGATATATGATATGTGATATGATATGTTATATGGAAAGGTGATGGAAAGGTGATAAATGATCGATCATTCTGAGACGGGAGTAGGGAGACAGAAGTTAGGTCCACATGAAAAGGAGGTGGAAACCCATGTTTTCAAAACTAATAGGGAGACGGAAGTTAGGATTTATTATGAACGAGAACGTTCAATTCCAAACGTATACAAATTGAAATCATTATAATTTAAAAGAACTATTTAAAGAAAGGATGATATAAATGAATAACGAAGATGAAAAAGATGAAGATTACGTATTTATGTAATATGATTATTTGATATGCCATATTCGTATTTTACAAATTGAAGTTGATTAGAAAGATTAGTTCTTATATATGAATGTTTACGAGATATTATAAAATGAACTAAAGATTACTCACTGAGCCCGCAACTCATACAAATGCGATGTTTGTTTCAGGTACAGAGTTTTAGCAGTGGTAGACATTTTGCTTAGCAGTGTCAGAGTTCTCTTTTGCTACAGGTTGGACAGCTGTTACCCGATATACTTCTCTCCCTTCAGCTGATGCCATTAGGACATTTTGCATATATGTTTGGCATGTTATGATGTTTTTATATAGTTTGTATATTATGTTTGGGATTGATAGAGGATATGTTGATATGGTTTAAAGTTTGTTTCTCTTGTGATATATATCTATATATGAGGTTATTTTTTGATAGAGATCGGTTGGAAGATCTAATGATTGAGATTGCATGTTGAAACATATGAAAAATGTCTGTGTGAGCTTTATAGATGTGAATTTGATTTGCAGGTGGATTGCAATAGGTTTTGGGATATCCATATTATAGCCGTTATATAGCAGTTTTACGTAAAGCTTAATCCATGGGTGTGTTAACTAATACGATCGGTATTCTGGGAACGTAATGGAATAATAAGAATTGGAATATCCGACCTATTGATATTAAGTTACTTTAGGTAACTTAAAGTTAAAGAAAAAGTAACAAGAATGGTAAATACAAGAATGAAAAGAAAAGTTTTAAATTATACGTAATTAATATGACAATTAGAGTAGGATGTTTTACAGGATGCAGATAGCTGCCACTGGAAGAAAGCTACAGTGATCTTTACGCCATATAGCTGTTGTCAGAGGTCGAGCTCCATTGATCTGTTTTGTGTTCTTCCATTTTTTACAATGTACGTATTGTACAGTTTGTATAAATGTTCTATTTTGAGTTTGAATATTTTCAAACTTCTTTCACTGTTTTTGCTGTCAAACTTTTATGTTACGATTGTTTTGGGCCCGAGATGTTTATGAAATGATATTTCATTTTCTCTTTCCTTTGATTTTCCTCTTATTTATACTCTGATATTATCATCATTATTTAAGATTATTGTTTATCAGGTTAAATCATTTTAAAAAATGAGCTTCATATATATCATCATATAACATCTCAATATATACTAACAACAAACATATCTATCTCTGCCTGTCATCAAACATCAGATCTATCCATATACAAGCATAACATGAAGTCATATATATGAATAAGTCTAATGATACTATCTGGGGTAGAGAGAGAGATGCTTTGTAGTAGGAGTTGACCCACCTGGGATATCTTATCCTAAAAAAATATGCAAATCGCACATGGTGAGACATAAGCTCTGTGAGTAGTCAATTCATAATCAATAAATTGTAATTCATACAAGCAAGTTCGTTTTCATATTTTCGTATTAATTAACCTAATTCATATAAATGTATCTCATTATTTGTTCATTATATTTTCTATGATCACATAGCTTTGAATTTGTATAGCCTGTCTTTTTAATGATGCAATGTATAAACAATAAATTCTGTATCCCTATAAGTATTTCTATTTCTAGATAACATATACTTCTATAAGTGTTATTCCATCTACCGTAATATACCTCCGTCTATCATATGATCGATCATATAATCACCAATCAATAACACCCTCCACCAATCATATCAACACTAATCTCATATCCAATCCAATACCATATATCATAATCATGCAACATATGAACAGTGTAAATAATCGCTGGAATAATGTAAATGTGCCTATACAAATTTATTCGTATAATCATGCAATCATATATATTCAATTACGTACCTATACGCCATTCTATTTATATTTCATGTACCTGTTCAATTATCTCCCATTTAAACAGTTTCATATGCACATATGCCAGTTTTTATAATTTACCATTTCATCGCAATTATAATTACTAATTAATCGTATTTAATAGTGAGTTAGACTACTCACCTACAAACTGAAACACTCTGAGTGATGTCAGCTTTGATCCTATTTGGCTCGCCTAGCCTGTCATCTTATATAATCATAAATAGAACTCTTTATAATATTCAATATATTCAACATGTTCATATGCATGATCCTATATCAATTTCATTAACGTTCTATTTTCTTCAATTATCAACAATTCTAGTTCAGAGATAGATTCACATTTAATTATCAATAAATCTTCTATAAATTTGTAAATTCTTACTGTTTTCCTCATTGATTTCATGTACCAACTTAGTCAATTGATCCTTGGCTCGATCCTTCACTCGATTGATTATTTATGACTAAATTCCTAAACTAAAATCCCTCAAAATCTCACTATTTCTCCTATCTCTCTCTCTCACTCTCTCGTAATCCTCTGCTCTCTCCCTCTCAAATCTCTATTCTCTCTCAACTTCTACTTACTTCCTTCTTCTGCCTCCTTTTATAATTCTTAGCTTCACACCTTAAGCTTTAATTTCTGATCTCTCCACATTTCTACCATTTGGGCAAAATACGAGTGGCGATAGCTGATTACGCATGGGTGCATCACCATGCGTTTCTCTCCACAACGAGTACTTGACTACGTGCGGTCGTGACTACCACACATAGTCTGTGGCCACTGTCCATAGTCTGCAACAGTATGTGCCTACCAAAACTTGTAAAAACTTCACTAATATATAAATCAAACTCCTTTTCATACAAATATTCTCGTCTAATCATAATCCTAACATTACTTAATATACTTGTACTAGCATTACAATATATGTGCAGCCCTTGCACATCACATCAACAAATCTCATACTCTAGCAATTCTAACAATTCATATATATATATATTTGATATCTACTATTTATATATTCTCTCACAATTAACATATATTATTCATTATTTATCTAATTCATTCTTAATTATGTTAATCATTTTACTAGTCATATGGTTTTAGGATGGGAATGTTACAAATCTCCCCTTTTAAAGAATTTTGCCCTCGAAATTCATTTTTGTTTACTGTTAATGCTATCTTTACACTATTTATCTTGTATCAAATCTTCGTTATCAATTATTCTATGTTTTACTATATGAAAATGCAATAAATTTAAGGTATAAACTTACTAGTGAATATTTATGGATAGTCTCGTTCCATTCTGTCATCTGTCTCCTATGTTACTTATTCCATGTTATGATGTTTCTAAATAACATTTACCATAGGAATTTGTTTGGTTCTTAACTGTTTAGTTTCGTGATCCACAATATGTACACTTCCTCGGTATATGTTAGATTTTTTGCTATCTGTACTTCTAACTCTGATAGAACATGGGTGTTTTGCTATCTGACCTCTAACTCTGATAGAACATGGGTAGGATCTAATCTATATCTTCTCAATATGCTCATATGGAAAATATCGAGCATCTGAGCTAACTCTACAGGTAGAGCGAGTCTGTAAGCTAAAGACCAATATGCTCTATAATCTAATACGGTCTAATGTATCTAGGACTCAACTTTCCTTTATTTCCAAACCTCATTATTCCTTTCTAGGGTGATACTTTTAAAAAAAACCTTTTCGCCAATTTCATATTCCATTTCTCTTCTATGTTTATCGTAGTAAATTTTTTGCCTATCTTGCATAGCTTTCAATTTATTTTTGATCAGCTCTACTTTTTCTATGGTTTCTTACATAATATTAGGTTCCTCAAATATCCCTGCCCCTTCTCTATCCGAGTATATCAAACTTCTACATTTTTGTCCATATAGATCTACATACGATGTCATACCAATGTTGTCATGGTATTGATTACTATAAGCAAACTCTATCAATGGTATGTGTCTATCCCAAGAAGCTTAAAATTCTAATACATAAGATTGTAGCATCTCTTCTAATGTTTGTATGGTCCTTCCAATCTGTCAATATGTTTATGGATGGAAAGAAGTACTGAAGTTCATTTTAGTACCCAAGGCACTCTATAAAGTCTGCCAAAATCTAGAAGTAAATTTTGAATCTCTATAAGATATTATGGATATAGAAACACCATGTAATCAGACTATCTCTTGTACATATAACTCTATCAACTATTAGAGAGGGATTTTGAATTTAATTGGTAATAAATGTACAAATTTGGTTAATCTATCTATAATCACCCATACTCCATCTTTACCAGACTATATATGTGGTAATCCTATCACAAAATTCATAGTTATCCTTTCCTATTTCTAGACTGGAATAGATAAGTTAAAGTTTACCTATCGGTCCCTAATGTTTAGCCTTTACTTGTTAGCATACTAAGCATCTGGATACAAATTCTACTACATCTTTCCTCATGTTTGGCCACCAATAGTGCTATTTTAGAGTATGGTACATCTTTGTCATATCTGGATGCATAACATATGAAGAATTATGTGCTTCATCTAATATCTCTCATCAAATACCATTAACATTTGATACACATACATAAAATCCCAACATTAGTAACTCATACATCAACTAAAATAGAGTTTTGACACCCTAATCAATCGATTCAATTATCTTAATGCACTCATCATCTTAGTTTTTTTTTTCTTGTATCTTTTGTAATACCATTGGTCAAATCATTAATGTAACTATGAACAATCCCAATTCAGATATTTCCAGCTTTATGTTCAAACTTCTTAAAGTTATCAAATTAGTCATACGTGTTAATTGTAAACTAGATAAAGCAACACTAGACTTTCTGCTAAATGCATCAACAATCACATTAGCTTTTTTGGGATGATATTCTATTGTAAAATCATAATCCTCTAAAAAATTTAACCGCCTTGTTTGTCGCATATTCAGCTCTTTCTAGGTCATCAAGTATTTTAGACTTTTATGATCAGTATAAATCTAAAATATCTTGCCATACAGATAATGTCTCCATATCTTAAGAGCAAATACTACTACAGTAAGTTCTAAGTCATGTAATTGATATTTTATTTCATGTGGGCTGAGTGTCAAGAGGCATATGCTACAACTGTCACATTTTGCATCAATACACATCCTAATTCTTGATATGAAGCATCATTATATATAACAAATCCTTCTATGCTAGAAGGAATCGTAAGGAGTGAAGCTGTGGTTAATTTATATTTTAGCTCATCAAAACTTTGCTGATATTGTTCATTCCACTATATTGATACATTATTCTATAGTAATCATGTCAAAGGAGCAGTTCTAATTAAGAATCCCTCTATAAATCTACAGTAATGACCTATCATTCCAAGGAAACTAAGTACCTCAGTAACCATTTTAGAAGGTTCCCAATTTAACTCTATTTTGATTTTCTTTGGATCTACTAATATTCCTTGCCTAGATATCATGTGTCCTAAGAAGACTACGTGATCTAACCAAAACTCACATTTTCTAACTTTTGCATAAAACTATTTTTCTCAAAATGTTTACAATACTATTCACAAATGTTCATTTTGTTCTTTGATGTTCCTTGAATATATCAGTATATCATCTGTGAATACAATCCCAAACTGATCGAGGAATGACTGGAATATCTTATTCATCAGTGTCATGAATGCTGCTAGAGCATTAGTCTAGCCAAATTGCATAACTAAAAACTTGTAATGATCATACTGGGTTTGAAAAGTAGTCTTCAGAATGTCTTCCTGTGATATCTTTAATTGATGGTACTCATATCTTGATTCAATCTTTGAAAATATTGTATCACCCTGTAACTAACTAGTAGATCAACTATTTTGGGTAATGGATATTTGTTCTTTACTAGTTGATTAAGTTTTCTGTTATCAATACATAACCTAAGTGTTCCATCTTACCTTTTAACAAATAAATAAGGTTCTCCCTATGGTGAAATGCTAGGTCAAATAAATCCTTTATCAAGTAACTTATGCACCTATTTTTTAACTCTTGTAATTCAGTCGATGCCATTCTATACGGTTGTATGGATATCAGTTTCGTGCCAGGAATCAACTGAATAGTAAATTCAGTCTCTCTATCAGGCGGTAATCCTACAAAATCTTCTGAAAATACATCTAGATACTATTCTACTATTGGTTTCCTTTTGCATTATCATACGTTGTTGCTTATAAACTACATATGCCAAATAGCTTCACATCCATTTCGAATCATCTTAAAATTTTGCATAGAAGAAAATAAACAAGTCGACACAATCTTTCACTGTCTGCAAAATACTACTTTTCTTTGTCTTTTAGGTTCAAGTATTACTTCTTTCACAAAACAGTCTACTTTAGCTCAGTGTTTGGTTAACTAATCCATTCCTAATATGATATCAAATTATGTTAGATCTAGTATGATTAGTGCAACGCCTCAAAAATTATAACTAAAATATTCAAAAAAATATCGTCCAGACAATGTCAAATGGCCTAAGAAACAACCTGCCAAAACTGTTCCCCAAGTTGTTTTGAGTAAGGACAAGAAATCAATTTCACACTGACAGAAAGCCAAAATGGGTAGGCAAACGGTTTAGGCAAGTCATTTGCCAAAATGTTTTGACCTATCGGGTTTTAAAATATACCACATAAACACTTGGAAAAAGAACAACCCTAAAAATAGCCACCCAACTTTCCTCTCTATGCTACCCTAAAAACCTTTCATTAGAGCCTCAAACCACTAGATCTAACTTTAAAACCCCTAAAAATAGCTGCCTGACTTTCCTCTTTATGCTAGCCTAAAAACACTTTGGAACAATGCATGAGGCATGAAAGTGATGAATGTGGATATAATTACATTCATGATATGTTGATGTTGCATGAGCATGAATGCGTTATCATGTGAGGAAAGAAATGATAAAAAAATGGAGTTGCCCAAGAGAAAGAAAAAAGGGGAGTTGCCCAATTTATTTGAAAGAGCGAGAGCTCTATGATATTGATGAAAATGGGAGTTTCCTAAAAGTATAAACAACCAGAGCTCTATGAATATTGATAAAAAGGGGAGTTTCCCAAATTTGGAGAAAGAGATCTCTCAAAGAAAATTAAAAGAGAGCGAGAGCTCTCTGCCAAAAAAGATGAGTGAACCCAGGTCATTTTTTATGTGCAATGCATTGGCATATGCATCAGACATTCATTTGTACTTTTGTGATACAACATGTTACTTGTGATTAAGGATATTATGTGTGGATGAAATGCAGTTGATATAATGGTTGTGCAAATAGATTGCTTTGGTGGTTTTTGTGTGATGGAATGCTTAAGAGATGTTACGATGTTATTGTCAGAATGTTATGTGTTAAAGGTTTCTTTGTGTAGCTTGGATGTATGAACTGCCTATGTACTTGGGAATGTGTTATGTGAGTTGAATTATGCTAAGTGTGTTGTATTCTGGAAACAGCAGGTTAAAACGGGCTAGGAAACGGGCAGCACAAACTGTTTTCCAAGCCGTTTCACATCCAGCGAGTTCTAGTGAAGTCAAGATAGGCTGGGAAACGAGCCAACTAAACTGTTTCCCAGACCATTCTATTTTTAGATAAGAAACAAAGAGGCAGAATGACCTGATGAATGGTTTAGCCCAAACTGTTTCCCAAACTGTTTCACTTCTAGAGGAAATCAATAGGGTGAAACAGGCTGGCAAACGGTTTACACAAGCCATTCCTCAGACCATTTCTGTTCACTAAACAGAGTAATCTTTAGAATTTAAAAAAATAAAAAAATGGTTGCCAAAATTCTATATTTTATTCAAAAATGGGTTTTCCAATTTTTAGGCATCACATTTAGTCGTATTAGAGCAAGGATTAGATTCTCTACGGACTGTGCCAAAAATAGTTTGCATTGGATCTTGATTTATGATAATTAAATGTTTTGGAAATTTGATTTCTATAGGATGGAGCCCATCGACAATGTATCGCACGAGACTATCGGTCCCAAGAGTCTGCGTAGGGACATGGATCAGCCCTAGGACACGGAGCACCGCCTACACATGATGTTATTCCACCTTATGACCCATCCTACGCACATTTCTTTGAAATGATGCAACAAATGATAGGAAGGCAAGGGGGTCGACTGAGTGATGGTATTGACAGGAATTTTGAAAAGGTACGCAAACAAGGCACAAAGTCATTTGATAGAGAAAGGGGCATGGGATTGGTAGGAAGAGGTCCCCATGAGCCATAATGATCCTCCCACACTTACTTGTGGCAATTTCTAGAGGTAGTTTGTCGACAAACGCACCCCTCCTCTCTACCGCAGCTGTAAGAAGATTGAGTTCTTGAAGCTCAAACAATAGGACTTGACTGTTACAGAGTATGAGCCTTAGTTTACCAGACTCTCTTACTATGCACTCGAGAAGGTTGTAACTAACCAACAATAGAGAGATCGTTTTGAGAGAGGATTACGGTTTAATATCTGCACTAGCATTGCCATGAAGCAGCCTACTTATCAAATGCTTATGGAGAATACTCCAAGAAGTTGATGAGCTATAAGCCGACGAGAAAGGAAGAAGCAAAAGGTTTTAGGTGGATTTAGTTCCACTGGATGCCATAAGAAGATTGATTTCCAACTACCCAAAAGTGTGAGTAGGATGAGAGGAGGTTCCAGGAGTAGGGGAGGTCATTCCTCTAGAGCCCTTACATTTGGACGCTAGATCACTACGGTACACCCGGGTGCAGATGCTAGAGATTTGTGCTACTATTACAACAAACCCGATCACATTATAGGGCATTGTTTCCAAAAGCAAGCAGATGAGAGGCAAAGTGTCTCTAGTTAGAGCAGTGTTGGAGACAACTAAGCAGCTACTACTACATGAAGCGGTGGGAGGGCTACGAGCACCACCTCGAGAGACGGAGGGGCTTCTCATTCTATGGCTCTATACTATGACACAAAATGAGGCGGTAGCCAATACCGACGTCATTACTGGTATGATCTCTATTTTTACACATGCTACAATGGTGTTCATTGATCCAGGATCTATCTGTTCATTTGTTAGTGAGTCAATGATAGAGCAGATTGGGGGTAGTGTTAATCCATTAGGGTATATAGTGGCAA
This sequence comes from Breynia disticha f. nivosa, assembly GCA_948193385.1. Lineage (NCBI taxonomy): Eukaryota > Viridiplantae > Streptophyta > Magnoliopsida > Malpighiales > Phyllanthaceae > Breynia > Breynia disticha. The sequence goes on from CANYCX010120321.1 coordinate 9,968, forward strand.
TATCTATGACAACTAGGGGTACGGTTATGGTGAGACAGGTGTTGAGGGATTACGAGCTGAGGATTGACAAATTAAAGTATATGATCGATTTTATTGTTTTGAGGATGATAGAGTTTAGAGTTATTTTAGGAATGGACTGGCTATCCAAAAAATAGAGCTGTAGTGGGTTGTTACGCGAAGGAAGTTGTAGTAGAGGTTGATGGGGAGAAGAGAATATTACTAGTGGGCTAGCAGAAGGTTATCCCTTCTTGCTTAGTATCGGTAACAATGGCTGCACAATTGATAAGAGACAGGTGTGAGGCCTTCTTGGCATGTGTTACAGATTTGAATAAAACAAAGCTAGAAGTTAGAGATGTAGATATAGTGAGGGGGTACCCAGAGGTATTTTTTAGTTGTCAAGATTGCCACCTCCGAGGGAAGTTGACTATGAGATTAAGATGGTACTAGCAACAGCGCCAATGTCAGTAGTGTCATAGAAATAATAGAGTTGCAAGAACTGAATAGGCAATTGGTGGAAATTCTCGAGAAGGGGTTTATCTGATCGAGTGTGTCACTGTGGGGCGCAACAGTGCTATTTGTAAAGAAGAAGGACAAAAGCCTGCAATTGTGTATCGATTCCTCCAACTAAATAAGGGACGATAAAGAACAAGAATCCACTACCATAGATTGATGATTTGATAGATCAGTTGAGGGGATCGTTAGTGTTCTCTAAGATTGATTTACAATCGAGCTACTGGTAATTATGAGTGGAGAAGAGCTCTATTCCTAAGACAACGTTTAGGACTTGATATGGCCACTTTGAGTTTACAGTGATGCCATTTGGGTTGACTAATTCACCAACAACCTTTATGGCTTAGATGAACAAGATATTCCAGCCACACTCGACCAATTCGTAGTGGTGTTCACTAATGACATATTGGTGTATTCAAAGGATAGGAGAAGCTTGAGGGGCACCTCTGAGAGGTGCTAGAGGTATTAAAGCGAAAGCAGTTGTACGCCAAGTTCGACAAGTGTGAATTCTAAGTGAAGGAAGTGGTGTTTTTTGGAGCACGTGATTTTAGCAAATTGTGTAAAACCGAATTCTAGTAAGATAGAGGAATGTGATAGAGGTGTATAGTTTCTTGAGTCTGGCAAGATACTATCGATGATTCATAGAAGATTTCTCAAAGTTGGAGAGGCCTATAACCAGTCTCTTAAAGAAGAATAGCTTGCTCATTTAGAATGAACATTACCTGAGAAGCTTTTAAGAATAAAAGAAGTGGTTAGTAGAGGCTCCAGCACTCGTGTTACCTACCGATAGTGGTGGTATTGTGGTATATATAGATGCTTGTAAAGTGAGATTAGGAGTTGTACTTATATAGAATGGGAGTATAATTTCCTACACTTCTCGACAATTGAGGCAACATGAGGTTAATTATCCTACCCAAGATTTGGAGTTGGCCACAATCATTCTCGCCTTAACGGTGTAGAGGCATTACTTGTACGGTGAAACTTTCTAGATTTTCACCGATTACAAGAGCCTCAAGTGAAACATCCTACTTTAATTAACCTATAATCATTGTATTTTACATTTATTTATATGTATAAATTTAAACATTTTTCTTCTACATACATTTTCATACTCAATAATCAATTTTGTATTCGCATTTATTTCATCATATTATCTATCAGTACATTTAGATTACAACTTAATCATAAACTAATCAGAATATAGATCATTTTAGTTAACATGCCCATGGGTTAAGCCTTGTGTTGATCTAATATGCCCTTTATTCTATACAACACAGTGTTTATAAATGTAAGTAGAAATTGTGCATCACAGCTGTAACCTGTCATATACCTAATCGATCATCTTCCTATAAGCAATATAACTCTAATTATATCAAGGTTTTTAGGCAATATCAACATATTTCTATCAACATACACCTCAAAATCTATATCAACCATAGGCAACATCAAACCATATATATATATATATATATATATACATGTATATATATATATATATATATACATGTATATATATATATATATACATGTATATATATA